>JAAIXI010000229.1:4042715-4294606 GCA_013403645.1 Heliconius nattereri | reverse complement strand
GTAAATAGGGGTAATAAAGCTAAGCCGCCACTGATGCGGCATCTTACCAGTGTTCAAGATATGGTTAAAAAGGTCAGTAAGCATGAGCACACCAAGAGAGCCCAACGATTTCCACGCTTCGATCGGAATGTCGTCAGGTCCCACCGCTTTTCCGTTCTTCATGCGTCGAAGGCAATTACGTGTTTCGTCAAGGGTTATTGGGGCAATAAGTCCGAGGTTAGGCGGTGGGTCGTGATGAAGACTGCATGGGTGCTGAGTATTCAGCAACTCCTGGAAGTAGCTTCTCCACCTCTCCTTCACAGAGGCATGACTACAGAGCAGCGTGCCCTGGGAATCTTTGACGCAAAGACATTTTGCGATATCTTGCGTCACTTTATCCCGGGAACGTGCCAGTTTGTAAATGAGCTTCTGCCCCTCCACAGTTTCAAGTTTATCATACAATGGTGACAAACTCTCACTGCGGGCTCTGGCTACAGCTCTTTTACAGGCACGTTTAGCTACTGTGTACTCCAGTCTGTCTTCAGGAGAGTTGGATTCCTGCCACTTCTTAAAGGCAGCCTTCTTTTCACGAGTCACTTCCTGCACCTCGTCATTCCACCACCATGTCTCCTTGTCGATGACACGTCCTCCCCTAGAAAGGCCAAGAACTCGCCTGCCCGCCGCAATGATTGCCGACTGAGCCCGATCCCAAGCATCCTGAGCAGTCTCGGTGTTAGTCGAAAGATTATGACTTTTCACCTCTGCCAGGAAGTCGGTCTGCATCGGTCCATTCAGCAACCACCACTTGATCCGAGGCCTACGTTTCTCGGCTACTTTCTTCTTCGGAGTGACGTTAAAGTCCATGACAAGAAGACGATGTTGGGCCGTTAGGCTTTCGCCTGGAATGACCTTACAGTTAGTTACCCTGCCCATATGACACCGTCTGGTCAATAAGTAGTCTATTTGAGTTGAGTGGGACCCGCTCTTATACGTGATAAGGTGCTGAGAATTCTTTTGGAAGAACGTATTCACGACGGCCAGATCAGACGCAATACAGGTTCTCAGAATGTTTTCTCCCTCTGCATTGCGAAGACCGTGCCCAAAACCCCCGTGAACACGTTCATACGGCTCAGCAGCCTTACCGACGTGCCCGTTCAAGTCCCCCCCAACTAAGACCACTTCGGTAGACGGCACAGCAAGTAGCACCCCTTCATACTGCTCCCAGAATGTCACCTTTTCGGCCGCGCTACATCCCGCCTGGGGAGCATAGGCACTGATTAAGTTTGTGATGACGCCCTCAATCAGTACCCTCACTCGCATCAAGCGGTCGGAGCGACGGTCAACTTCAAGGAGCCCATTCTGAAGCTCTTCAGAAAGCACTACCGCTACACCGTTTCTACCCGAAGGTGACCCAGTGTATATAAGCCGGTAACCCTGTCCGATGTTACGGGACTTATTGCCCTTCCAGCGTGTTTCCTGGAGGAAAGCACACTGGATCCGACGGCTCATGAGTTTCCTGCATCGTCCGGTCAGATAGCCAATATTCCACGTTGCAAAGCGGAGTTTCCGCCTGAGTACTAGCGTCTTTAGCCGTGCCCGTACATGACACGGTAGCCCTTGCCCACTTGTCGCAGGTGTAGGGCGATGTGTGTTTTACGGCGACGCCCTAGCCGTACCCAGTCTCTTATGTTGTCGGTCCTTTTAAGTGGCGGAAACAAATATCGGACAGATACTAGTCAGGACATCCTCTGGCCTTTGTTTGATGGAATTTTACTAATTTTGATCTGTAAGAATGTAGCTTTGGGGTAAATAGTGTATGTTAAACTTCGGTACTACAAGTAACGGAGGCCGTCGTGGCGACGCCAGCGTTTCGAGAATATTATTTATTAATATGTTTTTTCGCTTTAGCACCAAGACAAAAGCCGAGCGTTGAGTTTCGCCATTCAACACGAAATATATCGAAAAAGCGGTGGAAAGTTGGGGAACGGAGTGTGTTAACACTATGTTCCCTCTGCCTACCCTTTGTGTGCGGGATACAGCGTGTAGTTGAAAAAAGTAAGATAAGGGCAGAGGCCAGTCGTGGCGCAGAGGTGCAAGTGTATGATTATAAATGCGACTGGTTGTCGGTTCATTCCCCTCTTAAAGAAATGGAATATTTATTTAAATTTATAGTTTCATTTCTTGGCTCTGGTGTCGAGGCAAAGAGCAATGTTGAGTTCCGCCATTCAACACGCAATACCTTCATTGTTAGGCGAAAAATGGTGAACGGAAGTGCCTTAATGGCTTCCCAGATTCCCTCCGCCTACCTTGCTATGTGAGGGATTCAGCTTGAAGCAAAAAAAATATATTAACAGTTATGTAAAAACATTATTGTTTTGTTCATATTTATAATGGTCTATAACAGAAAATGACATAAAAATTATAAGTGCTCTTATCCTTTTAAGCCAGTTATTTAATCTTTAAGTCTTTTTACGCAATTGTAAAGGCTTGAATAATTCAAATTAATACTTATATTCTTTTTTAACATATGGTGAAAATAAAAATTAATAATTTATTACTATTTTGCAAATCACTCTAAGAAAAAAACGTTCATATATGTATTTACAAAAAAATACTGAACCTATCTTAAATAATAATGTAGGTCACATTTTTTTAAACCATTAAAAATTATACGCTTATAAGAATTACGCTAATTACGCGGTACCAAAGTTAAGTAATTCAGTATATTAAATAAATAATAGTGTAGTTCAAGCGGGCGAAGCCGCTGGCAGTTGCTAGTAATCTATAAAATTAATTCTTATAGGATTATGTTGTATTGTTTTCCCCTAGTAAATAAAGGCGTTGAGTCACTAAATTGGATAACGAAGTTTTTTAACAGAGAAAATTTCAAATTTGCTTGTTTATATAACAGTCCTTAGTCATGAAAAGATTTTTCCCTCGAATAACACTACTTTGAAAATAGAACATATTTTAAAGTTCCCTTTAATATAGGTGGTGCGCGCAGCCAGTCCAGCTCTGCTCAGAGTAATAGTCCTTGGGGCACTCCTCATCTACTCCACAACCCTGGTCATGTATGGAAGGCCGACCGTCTTTACCTGTACCGCCAGGGTGTGGTTGCGGGAAGTGGGTTTCTGCTTGACATACGGTGCCCTGATGCTGAAAACTTGGAGGTGAGCTGCTGGAAGAATATTTTTTTCTTCAATAATACTTGAAATGAAATTATAAATATTTGTTGCGCATCCTGAGCAAAGAGAAGTGAAATTGTTTTCAATATATTTACTTTTAATTATTTTGTTTTAATTTAATGTAAGTAATACGTACTACGTAGACAAGGTTCTTTCTTACCTTTTGCTATTTATTATATATTTACCTGATTGCGTTATACAGAATAGGGCAATATGTTTTTTCTGTCTGTGTATGTGTGTTTGTGAATATGGTAATTAAACTAAATTGAAAACCAAGTACAATAGCTTACAATTTTTTCAAAAGTAATTCTAAACAACTATACCATTCAACCAATTCTCTAGGTACCCTATAAGATTTAAAAGGGTGCCGCTCCCAATAATGACACTTAGTTCAGTGAAATCTTAAGTGATTAAGCACTAAATTCACATTTCTGAGTCACTCAGAAGTTAGAGCTAGATTGCTAAAGCTATTAAGACGGCTGCATTCTCAGATAATGGTATTGCATCCCTAATAGCATGGTCAAGTAGCACCAATAGATAGACAGTACGTACTTAAGAGTACTTTATGGGTCTATAGAATTAGAAATGAAAGACGTCTTCGTCTTAAAGTCAAAAGATTTTTTTTAAATTATTTTTACTTCACTTCTAGTCTTAAAATGGTCCGTCCAGCACATCTCTCCAATTCAGGATATCGCGTGTTGAGTGACGGAACTCAACGCCGCCCTAAGTCTTGCTACTACAGCGAGGAAATGAAAATAATTAATTTCCATTTGTAATGTTTTTACCGCCAACAACGAGTATACTATACAAAATCGATACATTTCTTATGCTCAATAACCAAATTTCTCAGTTAATTTCGTCCAACAAAGATATGCGAGTATTCTTTGAACCTTTGATCTCATAGAGCACCTGTAGATAGCATCGAGATCTATTCCTTTATTCTAATCAAATCCCCCATTTGAAAGGATTCCAGTCCAATCTTCTCATATATCTGGTATTACATGGCTGTAAATGAAGTTGCGTATTCATTTTTTCTGGTGGATTGCAGATTTAATTATTTATAGAGTAAATATTCATCAGACCATTAAAACGGAATTTAACGCCGCAATTTTTTTGAATACTATTTTAACTAATTTAGACTTTAATGTTAACTTTAATAAGACTTGCCAGAGAAAGGAATAGAAATAATTTATTTCCTCGGAGAGGAATTGAACTCACAACCACCGCGTTTATAATCAGCGTCTGATTACACAACGACAGCCTTGAGAAAATATATGAAATGTTATATAATTCACCTGAACGTGAAGTTCACTGGGGAATTTAATTAACAACTAATGGTTTTTTAGTACGAATAAATGAGTGATAGAAACGAAGAAGTTAGCAAGTTAGCTCATTTATGTAATAAGGAAATAAGTGCAAGTTGTTTTTAATAATTAACCGACTTCTTTTTCTTTATAAGTTTTAATAACTACGAAGCTTTTACTTTGATGAAAGATTTTTTTATTTTGATAAAATTAAGTATATTATTATTACTTCTTAGATAATTCTAAAAAGTAACAATAACATACTTGTCTATCTGTTTCTGGCGACATAAAAATATTCAGATAATTCAGCCAAATATCCTTGTCCACAGAATATCAGTGATATTCCAAGTTCGTTCAGCCAAAGCGGTCAAGATATCTGACATGTATCTGTTGAGGCGTATCGGCGTGATAGTGGGTGTGGCTTGCGTGTTGTTATCAATACGTACGCTCGTCGCACCCCCCACAGTCATCGTGGGTAGAACAAAGGAGGATTTGAAGGCGTACCTTTGTAACACTGATTGGTGGGACCACTCGTTCACTACTTGTGAGTATTTTTTTTTTAGATATCGGAATACACCCGGGCTAGGCAGAAGGAACCTGGTCTTAAGACACTCTATTCTCCATTCACCGCCAAAACTCAACGCCATACTTTATTTTACCTGATTGAGGAAATAATTAACTCCCTCGAGTATGAATCAAATCCACGACCATCGCGCTTACAGTCAGATGCTGCCTTACTGCGCCGTGATAGCTTAGAATCATCCATGCCTGCCTCTTAAAATCCAATTACAGATGAGACAAAAACACACACAATTTTATATGAAGCATAAAATAGATAGTACTATCTTTTTTGGCTAAGAAAGTAGGAATTTTTATGCTGAAAGATATCGTACATTAAATAAACGATGATATAAACGTCTGTCGTAGATTTAACAGCCATTCATTAATTCATATTATCTTTTATTTTTTTATTTTTAACTCTACGCTGTACCACGCACATAGCAGAGGAAACCTGGAAAACTAAAACACTTCCGTTCCTTATTCTGCCAAATTCTTGACGCATTGGGTGTTGAGTTGCGGAACTCGGCCCCGCGCTACAGCTAGTACTAGTTCAGGAAAAAAATCTGAAAACTATACATTTGTGGTAAAATCCTAAAAAAATAATAGCCATAAAAGGAGGGCAAAATTAAGTATTAAAGCTGGCTCAAGTAAGGTATCAGATGAAATGGCTCTAGCTAAGCTAAATCTACAGCTTGAATTTCGGCCTCAAATGTGGCCTAAGCAGTTTTGACTTCGATTCCCATCCGTAGTGGTTATTGAATATTATTATATATATTATATTAAAACACGACTGGTTCTGGGTTCGATTTTTACACAAAGAAATGAAATATTTAATATTGTCATTTTCCTGACTGTAGCAACGAAGGAAAGCGCGGTGTTGAGTTTCACCAATGAACAACGATAATGGGGAGTGTCTTAACACTAGGAGCCCTACCCAGCAATGCTGAAAGAGCGTGAAACATTTTTTTTATTCTACTACCAAATTATCGAACCCACAGCCAACACGTGAAGTAATGCACCTAATATACAATACGTAGCAATAAAAAACAGTCACCAGTAAGTGGATATTACATTTTCATAATATATTTGAAGTTGAAGCCAAAATTCGATTCATGTTTTTAAGGCTGATAAGCGAAAACGCGTCTTGCCAAAAATATATGTAGATGCTTGGAGCGTATGAAATTTTTATGGCACAGTATTGTTTTCTTTTATTAACTTGTATGTACATAGAGTACTGTATGATATAAAAACGTTGAACTGGTTATAGCCTAATATGAATAAAATATTTTTGATGACATTGACGATTTATACACGAAGTAATATTACTTTCACATTATTAAATCTTCTAAATGTAAAAGCAAATTAAATCTTGTTTTTTTTTTATTATAATATATGTAGGTACGATCATTGTTATGTAATAATAATGTTAATTAATATATAATAGTTATTCCATTCTATGTACATTCGTGAGAACAAACAACATTTTAAAAACAAGTTAAGTTAAGATTTTCCACTTTATTAAGACAATGTGTTGGAACTGAATATTCCATGACCACGCGTACAAACTGCCAAGGGTCAGATGCAAAAACGACTGCATCTTCTCCGAGGCCGCTGGATTGTATCGGCAAACTCACTGATTTCCTGTACAGCTGGGGTCGGGCGGAGAGTTTATCAACATAGATTTCACCAGACAGTGGTCAGATCCAGCTAAGGTGGTGAAATAGTAGTACTATGTAGTGTTCCGCCTGAGTGGCATACAATATGTAGTATTCAAATGGAAAGTGGAGAACGAAGGTTCTCTCCGTCCCTATATGTGATAAAGTGTAAAGTGGACAAAAAATAAACAAAGAAACTTTAAAAACATATTTCCACTAAAAGTCACAAGCTCAATTGAACCTACAAAAGTGCACAGTATACATTTTAAAATAGCAAATGTTGAATTTCTTACCGATTTGACTCAGCAGTACTGCCGATAGATTTGATTCGACGATTCAAAAATTTTCAGTCAAGAATTGCTTTTTATATACAAGAATATTTTTATGCACAGGTGTGTGACCTGACGGTTGACAAGACAGGTTGTAATCGATTCCCTATCGAGGAAATGAAATAGTCAATATTTTCGTTTTTTCAGTCTGGTGTAGGTCAAACAGCGTATATATACGCAGAGTCAGAGCGTATATATACACCTCTCCCTCTACTCTTTTTAGGATACAGTCTTACGTAGCGTAAAGTATCTGATTGTAAAGGAGACTGTTATGAATTCGATTATCATTCTGCTATGCTTCATCGTGCATAGGCAGAAACCTAGTTGTTAAGATACTCCATTCTCTGCCTACCATCTAAATTGGATAAATTACAAGTGAAACTCAACACCTTGTTTTATTTATTCCACACCCTCGAGGGGATTGAACCTATAGCCACTGCGTTTGCAGCTAAACTACTAAACCATAATGGTGTTGTTTATAAAATGATAATGTGACTTTTCGTGTCTACTTTAAAACTAAATAATAAGTATGAATTAATTTTAGGTAATAATCTTAAATGTCTTATTAATTATAATTTTCTTTCTAGTGGAAGTCATCTTTCTCATGTGGGGCATTCGCTTGTGCATCATGGTTCGTAAGGCGCCATCAGAGTTCAATGAAAGCAGGTTCATATCTATGGCCATTTACAACGAGTTCCTTCTCTCTGTCTTCCTTAATATATCTATGTAAGTATATTTTGACAATAACATTTAATATACATATTTGAGGCGGGCTGTCGCTCAGGCGCACAACCGTGCGACTGGAAAAGCAACAGATTTTGGGTTCGTTCCTACTTAGGGGAGTTCATTGTTAACTTTACTTCTATAACCCGCATAGCAGAGTTAGCAGAAGGAACCTTAAGACAAAGCACTCCGTTCCTCATTATTCCCTAATACAATAATCCCGCAACAGTCACGTTTACAATTAGACGCTGCTGTGCCGCTCTGTGACGACAGTATTACGTAATTGTATCTTAATATTATATAACAAACTAGTGGACCCGAATGCGGCTACGCCCGCTTGAACTATACGAATATTTATTTATGAAAATATTTTCAGTTTTCAATAGAGAGATGCGTTAAGCAAGCTCATTTTGGGTGACGTTTTCTAACAACAAACTTTGCAAATCGTTGCTTAGCAACGACGGTTGTTATTAACATGGCGGAACAAATTGCATGTCAAATTAATAAGTATTTTAATATATTGGTATATATCGAAAATATTACAAATATGAGAAAAAAA
Source organism: Heliconius nattereri (assembly GCA_013403645.1). Classification (NCBI taxonomy): domain Eukaryota; kingdom Metazoa; phylum Arthropoda; class Insecta; order Lepidoptera; family Nymphalidae; genus Heliconius; species Heliconius nattereri. Next base: position 4,286,311 of record JAAIXI010000229.1, on the reverse strand, counting down.
GTATCCTATGCTCATCCCGAGACCCTCAAGTATCTCTATATGAGTATTTTATCACAGTTAAATTAGCGGTTTGGCCCTGATTGCGTAAAAGACTGACAGACAGACAGAGTTACTTTCGAATTTATAATATAGGTATGGATATAATAATTACTACACTAAGAACATAATATTTGATGTTTTCTAAAAATATTAAATGTCCATTGTGCAATATTTTGAAAATAATAAATTATTTAGATACAAAAAAAGCATTCCATTACATGATTAAAATAATTTTAATTTTAATCATGAACAATGAACGTAGTACAATCAACGTGATGACTGTCGTAATGGCAGTAATTAAGTAGATGGAAATTTAAATCCTTGTGGCGCAGTGGTAGAATTTGTTTAATTCTAAGTCTTGAGTTTGATTTTTTAAATGAATTTGTAAAGATTTTAACTTTTTTTTCGAGTTGTGTTTGGCGTTTGGTTAGCTAAGCCTTTTTTATCTATAAAGTAGGAGAGATAGAGACTTCAGACACTCCGTTTCTTCATTTTCCTCCCAAACTCAGGATTTGGGGTGCTGTGTTCACTCCGTCCCGCCAAATTTACGAGGCATGGGGCAAGGCACGTAACCGCAAATATAACAACGACGTAAATATGAAGTAAATATAATTATTACCCTAATTAGGCATCAAAACTAAAATCATTGCGTTTAGAAGCAAACTTTATAAATAGAAGGAAAAACCTAAAATTTTAAAAGAAAACAAGTACAATTTTTTTTTAATATAAAAGCTAACAACTGAGTACCTTTTCTCTGTATAATTCAGCTTGATTGAAAACCTAGTGACAGGTTTACGGTCCTGGTGAATTCTAATTTACGAACGTTCGCTAAATTTGTTTCGGAATTACAAATAAGTATTCAAATGATTTTGCGGTTGTCTTTTCAAAATATATTTTTTTCCTTTCGTTTTGGTAACATTATTATTGTATTCAAAATTGTGCGTGTAGAATGGCATAACTCAACACCGCGTTTTGCATAAGTTTTTTTTTTATGTATATATATATATATAAAAGCAATAGAAGCTATAGCTACTCAATGGAATGATAAATTAATTTGCAAGCGCAGCGTTAAGCTCCGCAATTCAAAACAATGTCACAAATTTAGAAGGAAAGTAGAGAAAGCTTACGTCTTGATGTAAGTAAGTTCTTTCTGACTGTTCTACATTACCCGCATTAGCTAAAATTCACTAGCAAATATCGGGTTAAATAAATAAAATACGTTTTACACTGCTAACAACTACGTAGAACCACATCGAGGACTCGTATTGCGCACTAATAAATTAAAACCAACGGTTAAATTACAAAATATTTATTTCAAGCACTCTCTTACTTAAAAATTGGAGAGTGTTTAATGTAATTAATTGAAAAGGACGTTGTAAAAATATTATTATATTTTTTTCAAGTCCACGCTGCCTGGATGTAGCAGAGTCAGCAGAGGGGATCTAATTTTAAGACACTCCACTCTCCATTTTCCACCGAATTCATTGCGTGTTGAGTGCATCATAAATATACATAACATACCCAAGTGACATAATTGAACCCACTCTTAAATACTCACTTGAAATATATAATATAATTTCCTATACACGTTACTGGTGAAAAGACAAAATACTGACCCCTTTTCTACGAAATACCAAGTAAATGTCACTGAGAGAAGAAAAGATTAATTACTTTTGGACATTGGCAACCGGTGACCGCGCTCGGTTCTGAGAGCTCGCTTAAGTAACTAAAGTGCCTTTTGTTGACAATCTTCCTTTTTATCATCTGTTTCAAGTTATTTTATACTTTTGACTCAAAATGTATTTTTTATTTTAAATTATTTTTAAAAAATTGTTTATTCATTTTATTTTTATAAAAAAGCAACTTCACGGCTCTTTCCGCATTCGAGTTATTCGTTCCTTTTAAGGTATTTCCCTATTTTCCGCCGAATTCTTGATACATTGCGTGTGGTATGGCAGAACTTAACGCTGCGCTTTGCCTTTTTACCAAAAAAATTTTATTTTTACTAGAAAATATTAAATAGTTCCTCGAATTTAGCACTTCGATATTAAATAAATATTCTTTTTACAGGTTATTTCTACAGTCACCAGCGAATCCTGATCTTCTGTATATAATATTCTTCTGTCACACACAACTGACTGTCACGTTGTTACTTTGTTTTATATTTGGTAGTAAGGTAAGTTGTAATAAAGATAATAGATAAAGCATCTTCACGTTTTTCTCACACAGCAGCGCAAGTAGAGGGAACCCAGTGTTAAGACACTCCATTCCCCACTTGTCACACCATTTTTGAGACACTGCGTATCGAACAACGGAACCCAACGCCGCGCTTCTTCTTCCGAAGCGATGACATGAATTTAAACATATGATAAAAATCGCTGTCTGTACATTTTACATGGAATATATATGAGAAAAACTATTATAAGGGGTAAATAGCCCTATTTATTAATATATATGAACGCTTAGAACCCAAAACATTGATTTAAACAGAAATTGTTGAATTTGTGCACACGTATCTCAAAAAGGCTAAAAAATTGCAGTTTTTAATATTGTATTTTGACAAGCTTACCTAAACATGTAGTCTTTCTTTCACTCTCTGATCGGCATCAGAGGCGCAATAAGCCGAGCGTTGAATTTCGTCACTCAACACTAGGATCCTCTGCCTACCTGCTGGTATATGTGGCATAGAGCGTGAAGCTGATAAAAAAATGTCCTTATTTGTTTTATATGGAAACTGTCAAATACATACGATTAAAATATTATATATGTTCATCGTTCAAAGAATTTTTCATAACCCATGAATGAACCCATCAAAAGTTTTATTGCGTATTCAACTTTCTGAATATGATGGAACGGACAAAAAAATTGCTTGTATTCAACAGCGCTATAAATGAAAATGCTTAAAACTGAAAATTTTATTGTATTGAATGTACACGCAATTGTCTTGGCTGAATGAATGTATTTCGAAAGTTGGAACTCAACGCCGAGCGTCAATTTCAAAGATGAAAATAATTTATTTATCCGTAGTGCCGCTGTATTACGGCGGCCTCAAATGTTTCTTAATAAAAGTACTCGTATGTCTAATCTCCCATAGACACTTTATTTTCTTTATGTTACTAGGCGTACATGGTAATTAGAGGACAAGGAAAAGACGACAGAGAAAAAACTGGCAAGTTCAGGTCAAGACCAGCTGAGTCGACTTATACGATGACTACCAACCGTAGCACTCGCTTCTGTGATAACATGACCGAGAGGGACTTGGAGGTAATAATTTAATTTAATTATTAAGAAAAATGGAAATAGTGATGTTCCTTTAGATTCCTTATCAATAATAAAACGCGTACTTTTCTTCTCTTTCAAAGGAAGAGTTCAAGAAAATTTGCAATCAATTAGAGAAACTTCGTGAACGATGTGGTTCTGGAGCTCATCTGTCAAAAGTAATATCAACTATGCAGGATGCAGCTACGTTAAATGAGAGGAAACCAGGAAATACTGATTCCGCGCCACTCAAACTCAATACTGTGTTTAGCGCAGTCGCTGGACGATTAATGTGCACTGTCACACCTGGCGAAGAATCTAGTAGCAGCGGAAGAGATCTACCATTCGAAGCACCTCCTGCTTATAGGAAAAGAAATTTCACTCCCACAAAAAGCACAGAAAACAGCAACGCAGAACAAAGTCAAACTGACGTAACTACAGATTCCCCAAAACGTAGAACTGATTTAAATGAGGAAACCAAAGAAGAAAAACAAAATGGTGTCTTCAAAATATCTGGCGAGGCCGGTTGCAGTGATATACGTCCACCGGAAGTGACCAGGAATGGTATCAAGAATGATCGCAGTGAGACCAGATCGAGTCCAAGTAGTTCAGAAACAGTTAGAGGTGTTAGATCTGGTCACGCTAGGACCCACGCTATTGTTATCAATTTGGACGATAAGAGCAGATTCACTGAAGAGGTTACCGTTTGAAGACTGTACTTATATTCCATTTAAAACAGTTTCGAGAACTTTATTTTCGATGGTTTCTTTCGTTGTTCACAGATTTTCTGCTAGAATTTCAAATGTTTTACCAATTTGTTAAGTTATAGTTCATAGAGTAAGGAGCAGATTTTAAATATATATTAATTATTTGTTTGCTTATATTTTGTGTACTCGTTATATTGTTTAATTAATATTTTTAGTTAAATGGTTAATTAGTATTAAGTATTTTAGCCAAAATATGAATGCATTTTAATATTTCCCTTACATTATGTAAGTTGCGCTGTGTTCATATAGAGTCGTATATAAGCTCCATTATATATAATAAAAACTCTGTAAATGCTAGTCTTTACTGTGATTCATAGTTTTATATAATTAATAATAATAAAATTGTTAAGACGTTTGTTAGTTCTAATAATGCATATCAAAAGTTAACTTCCTTCTAATAATTTATTGTACAAACGTAATTGGTGTAAATATTCTTAAATGTTTTTATTTGTGTTATTATGTTGCTAGGATATTTATTTGGCTATTGAATAATCAAGTTTTAAAATTTTAATAATAATAATAAGAAGAGTCCATCTATAACTCTACTTTAACATAACTGTAGAATTTATCATTTTTTTCATATAATACATAAGAACATAATAATTATGTCCTTAGGTATAGCATAAACGTGACGGTAAACGCGGTGGCACAACCACCGCGTTCGATTCCTACTCGGGGCAATGAGATATTATTTTTTAATTACTTTACTTGGCTCTGCTCTCGACGCAAAGTGCAGCGTTGAATTCCACCACACATTATGCAATGCCTCGCAAATTTGGCAGAAAATGGGAAATGGAGTGTCTTAGTACGATAATTAGGTTCCCTCTGCCTAATATGCGGGATACAGCGTGAAGCTCAAAACAAAACCAAAATATGTAATAATTTTTAAATAATTATTCAACAATTATTCACGCTTAGAAAAAAATATTTTACACTTACTAAAAAATAAAAATACTTTTGTGAAAATATTGAATTTGAACCCTCGTGTCTTGGTAATTGTACATGGACAGCTTCCAAGAAGTGGGGATTCAAATTCGTATATAATTCAAAATGATACGTAAAATTTTATGTCCGATATATGCGGAATCTAATATAACTCACGTATAAAAAGTTATGAAAATCTAATGAATATCAGTCTATTCTATATTTCTTTTCATTTCTATACAAAATAAATTGCAGATAACTCATTGCAGTATGATTTTGACGTGAAAGCAACTTAACAAAATATCCAATTTCTTTACAAATCAAAAGCATTTTGAAATGAAAATTGCAACTACTAGTCCAATTTAACCGCAATAATACCTCTAAGGCGGTACCTCCTTGTGGTGCCGCGAGATACTAACAGCCAAACATTCTTGTACTAATGCTAGCGTGAAACGTTCCTTTATTAAATACATTATTGTACAGCTTTAATTTTAGTATATACGGAGGAATTAAATGAAATAATGTCGAGATTTCATTTCTCCGCTCCGTTAGATCAGAACGGCGTTAAGTTGCGCAATTTAGCGTGAAATGTCTAGAATTCGGGTGGAATATTTTATTTTTTTTAGTGTCAGTTTTTCCCGTACACAATAGGCAGAGAGAACTTTGTGCTAACTTTTCAACACGTTACATTAAGCGGCAACATTCAATGCCCCGTGTTATCTACTGTGGGGGAAAATGAAAAGAGTTAAAATCGAACCCATAGCCACCGTACACCATTCAAACTGTCCCACTGCGATACGTAGGGTTCTATACATTCAAGGAAACGTTTATTGATATATATCAATATTTATTTAACATAATGGAAATCAAACAATTTGCAAGCAAAGAATGATTTATAAAGACATGTCCACACGAATATTGCTTAGCTACCAAATATTTACGCTGTAATACATTTTCTATGTAAATGATGAGAGCATTAAGAATTCTGCGGTGTCGACATTTCACATAAAACGCCCACATTGTTATCTTCTATAACAATTGAAGGAAATATAAATGATAATTTAAATTACTAATGTATGAATGTATTAATTTACTACGGAAATTTAGACAAAAAAGGTTTTTTTAACTTCACGTTTTATTTCTAGCCAGAGGTAACAGGTAACGGTCTCTGCATAGCTTTTGCTCTCGTCCATCATCATCAATCTCTTCGTCCTCCGTATGTCCTCCGGGGCATCGAGATTTTAGGGGATCTTCCTCCACTCTCATCAATAATATGTTCTCGAACGTCAACCGATGTCTCTTCGCTTCGTAGATAAAATAATAGTGAAAATCTTTTTTAAAATTGAAAATTTGAAAGTTATCTTTGCCAGTTTTATTTAATACGTACGTAATTTATTTTAATATAATTGGCTCAATTTTAAACAATGTTAGCTGAAAAACCACTAATGGTGCCATTATTTACGCTTAACGCATCGCTCTTGCATCGCATCACGATTACCGCTAATATGGATGTCGATGTTCGCAGTACGTATTTAGCTTAAATATTTTTATTATTACGCATAGGGAACCCGGGAGCCTAGTGTTAAGACACTCTGTTTCCATTAAGACATTTTCGTTCTCCATAGTTATTAATAATTTACAATTTTAATTATAATACTACTACTACTAATATTATAAAGTTTGTAAGGATGGATGTTTGTTAAAAACTACTTGCGGGATTCATATGGAATTTTACAATAATATAGCTTATACATTAAAATAACGCATATGCTACAATTTATGTAATGATTTGTATAATTTGGATATAATATAACAATAAGCTTAATCGAGAGTTTGTTTGGTTGAACGAAAAAATCTTAGGAACTACTAGTTCAGATCGAAAAAAATTTTTTGAGTAGAATGGTTATATTTTTGGAGGAGGGCTATTGGCTATATTACATCACGTTAATAGTTTCAATATAAGTTTATTTGTCAGTTATTTCCATTTAGTCATGTAGACACAGGCGAAGCTGTACATAATAACTAGTGTTTGATAAATATAAAGTACTTTGATAAATAAAGCAAATATTTATTAGTTGTTTGATTATACTTGCGAGCATTTCATTAAAAACATATTTTGATTAAATTTTATAATGGCTTTATATTTAATACGGTATTTTTGTTAATTTATTTTATATTAATACAATAGAGACCGTCTTTGCGCAATGGAGCAACTTCTGGCTGTAAAAACGTTCAAGTGCAGGTTGTGAGTTCAATCACCCCTCAGGTGAATGAATGAATTGTATTTCATTTTGAAATGAATTTGTATTCAGCCCCACCACTCAACAACTCTCATTCAACTCACTTACAAGGAAAAAAGAATCTGAAGTTTAAAAAAAAAACAAAAACCCCTTTCATAAACTATTTACATAAACCCGACTTCATAAACTATTTACATTTACATAAACTATTATTTAAATATCCAGCTACACCCGCCCAAAAATCAAAAGAAATCCAACGACGTACCATTTATCAAAACACATATTATATATGTACATACGCTCTTAAAACGTAACTCTCCTTTTTAGCTTCACCGCAATCAGGTAAAAATATTTAAATATAATCATTCCCCTGAATGGAGATCGAACCCATAATAATTACATTTATAGCCAGACGCTGTTCTACTGAGCCACGACGGCCAAAATATTTTTCTTATAAACTACATTAGAATTAAGCAAATGTCTAATTTAATTTACTGACACGAAAGACATTTAGTGAAGTATGTAAATACATGTGTATGGAAAATTGTAAAAAAAATATTGTACAGATATTTTAATATATAAGACATATTAAATAAGGCTTTTATGTGATCGCTGAAATGGTTGTAAAAATGGAATCTAAGAAAATTAGAGAAACGCTATACTTTTTTGTGACTTCATTGAGAGTTTGTTTTCTCCGTTTCACGCGTATAGGGTATACTGGGTAGGCAGAGGTAACTTAGTGTTAAAACACTTAGTTCTTCACGCTCCGCCTCACTGTCGCGAAAACGGAACTCAACGCCGAAGAATATTGTTATATGTTTGTCTACAATAGATTAAAAATTTAAAGATTGTTAGTAGGCAATACCTGGCCTTGAGTTCCGCCACCTAACATGTCTCTTATAGCAACTGTCTAAACAATTCATAATAGTATTTTTAACTTACCCTGTCCTAAAGGTCCATAAACTTAGAGAAATTCACCACAATGTGGCTAGAACGCTATCCTCTTGAAAACTTCATGTAAATTACTGAGTTATTTAATAATTGTCAAACTTCATTTTCATGTAACAATTTGTATAAAAGGTCCTAAATTCGACTATTTTTGGCTAGAAATGTCTTTTGTCATTAAGTTTTACCCGAGTGGAATAGGCAAAGAAGCGTATTGTTGATATACTCCATTGGTCATTTTCCGCCCCATATCCCCGGCGAGTTCCGCCACTCAACACGCAATTCCCTCAGAATTCGGCGAAAGTGGAGAATGAAGTGTCTTAACATTATGTTCCCTTTGCCTACCCTACTGTCTACTCGATACAGCGTGAAGCTGATTTATCAGTAAATAAAAAATATGCTAATTTTTATTTCAAAATGGATCTCTAATGAAGTCATACGTTTAAGTAAATTGTAAATAATAGTGCTTTAAATTCAAATTCCATTGCGAGACTACAGCGACAGAAAAAACATTTTGCTCCAAAAATCTTGGATATGTATAGCAAAATATATTTAAGATAATTTTTCACACCTTGGCACTGCTTAAAGAACTTAGTGACAAGACATTCTGTTGCCCACATCCACCCGAATTCGAGACACTATGTGTTGAATGGCGGAGCTCAACGTCGCATTTATTAATCCCTAAAAAGTATTATAAATATTATAAATATTGGCAAAAATATTATTTCTTCCATATTGAACATTATGAATCAATCCTTACTACATTTTAAGTATATGTAAGAACTTCAAAGGAAGATAAACATTTTTTCCCTCGCTGTAGCTTTATCATAAAACGTCTATTGTATCGTCGATATAAAGAAAACGATGTTGACAATCACAATAAAGAAGTTTACTAAAAATTACATATTATATTTTATTTTATACCTATTACCTAATTTGTTATAATAGAAGTTACTAACTTAAAGCTGTATGTATAATATGATGATGACGTATAAAATGTAATGATGTGATGAAAGTTTTACTGGAAACGTGGCTGTGGGTTCGATTCCCATTTGGGGTAACTAATTATTTTCATAATTATTGCAATATGCTTTCACAGTTCCCTAATAGAAAGAATATCTTCACAGTGTGTTTTCCTTATTCTACCCAAGAAATGAAAAAAAATCTAATAAATAAAGAAAACACACACTTTGCAATAATCAAATCAAATCTAAAAACAAACAAGATTTTACCAATACGTTAATTACTGTAGTAAAAATGTTCCACGAAATATATGTTAATTCTGAATAATTCCTATTAAAGTAACTACTAACTTTGAAAATGACGATTTTTTTATTGTAAGGAAGGGGCTAATTAAACAATAAAGCGGCAAAACAGTAAATATATGTGAAATTAATTGACATTTGATGTCACTTACAAAGCGTACGATCCCGACGTGACGAGCCCCAGTAAGTACACATCGCTGGCGACACGCCAGCTGAAAGCTTATCAAATTATTTGCGTATTCAACATTTTTACAGTGGACTCAGCAAATCCAAAAGTTAGGGAAAAAAACGCTCATGAAAACGCTTTTGCTACTTTATCTTGTACAAATATAGTCTAGGGCGCGAATGCGAAAATAGGTGGTTATAAAATAATATATGTACATATATATTTTTGGTTGGCTTTTTTTGCTTCTTTTTCACTCTTCGCCGCGTAGTTCTGGTTGTGTATTATCTATCAGTCAAATAAATATAAAATTCTTCTCCCCGTCTATACTTATATTGAATATTCATTTCAAATCTCTAAAGACTTTTTTCCTTAGGTAAATAGAAGGAAGATATAACGCAGTAGCAAGTCAAATAAAATATTAAAGTAAAAATAAAAGAATTACCCAAAACACATTCTTACAACGTACTTTGGGTTATACTAACATCCAGGGACGTCAACTTCTGGAGACGTGAGAAGATATAACGTCAGTTGTTGACTGGCGTATATCAACGCCGAAACCTAAAAGTAAAATTATAATAGAAATATATATTTTTTAACGTAACAAAATTATAAAATGAGAAAGCGATCAATACTAAAACAGTTTAATGAATTTACGGTTTCTCTGAGACCGCAAATTATAAAACATTTGTCGGATAAACCACTTAAATTCCATTCAAGACTCACTTTATTGTATAAACTTTGTTAGTTATTAATATATAAAATTTATACATTTTATACATACAATTGTATACATACAATTGAAAGTATGAATGTATCGAAACTTGTGGTATTCTTATATTATAATCTAAGCTATAAGTTTCGTTTATACTAAGATGAATTAATTTTAAATTATATTTTATTTATACTAATCTATTAGTACTAATATTATAAAGCCGAAGAATTTCTTTAGTGGAATGCCTTAATCTAACTATTGCTAGGACTTGAAAATCTCAGTTATTTCTTTTGACCACACATGGTCCAAGACGCCTCCGAAAATATGAAATTAGATGACTTATGAAATTCAACCAATCAATCTATCATTGATTCTTATATTGGTCTACGGATGCTGGATGATGAAAGATAACGGAAGAGGATGAAGGGCGGATTGGTACAGATTTTTTTTATAATATTTCAAATAATTAAGAAACATAATTTGTAAGTTTTATTTTATTTTAATAGAAGTTTAAAATCAGTAATATTATATTTGAGAAAACAATATTTTAAGTGCTAAAAAAGTACATAGCTGCCCTTCAAACAGTTTTTTTTCTTTTATGTACCGACATATACATATTTACAAGGAAATAAACTCATACTATACAGAGTGGAATTGTCAGCACCACTTTAAATGAAACCACAGCTTTAACTACTCTATAAAAGCCTAATATAATTCGGAAAAAAAATAATTCCCAAAAATAAAAAAGTTATTTTTCCAAACAAAATAAATAATAAAATTAACGTTTTAAAATAAAACGCCATTTGTAATGTATAACATAGGCACGCACACACTTACCTGTCAGAGCGGCAACGTCGCACGCGTATGTGTGCGTCACACGAAATACAGGTATGGATAATAATCGTGAAATGAAAAAAAAATCCTACGTCCAAACTGTTGAGCTACCTTGATTAATTTTTTTAGTTCTGGGTTTGAAATATTTTATCCTATATGCAGTTTCAGTTAAAGAAGCGCTGCCTCTTCCACCCTGTATACACTGGTATATAGTATGAGTTTATTTCCTATATATAAAAAACAAAAATAATTAACGAAATAATAATGATTTGATATCACACTCTAAACAATACGTATCATCGAAGAACAATATTATAGTAAAACTAGGACCCGGACACGGCTACGCCTGCTTGAACTATAAGATTCAATATATTTATGAAAGTATTTTCAGTTTTCAATAGAACTAGTAAGAAAATATAAGCCTAAATAATCAAAAAGAATAATAAGTAGAGATATATTATTAGAAAAAATATCTAAGTGAAATGAACCAACAAAAGAAGTAAAAGTACCTAAAGTTTTCCGTGCGTGCGTAAATACTCGTAGATATCGACTCTATGAAATAACTAAACTTTTTTCTATATTAAATAGGTTAATTGTTGCGCACAATATCAAATAAAATAAGAAGAGAAACAAAGTAAAGTTTAAATTAATTATAAGCAGCAAATAAAGTTTGAAAATGTATGAAAATTTTAAAACCGTCAACGTCATCTGCCCGTTCGCGTCGGTCATACTCATACTATGCTGCCCGAAGACTAGGTCATTTCGAATCAGTCTCAATTATTTATTAGAATTTTATGCAGTAAACTATAATTTCAATGTAGATGAAATGCTAAAAGTGACTATTATATTTATTTTTATAAGGATGAATATAAAAATATAAGTTCATTTTGCGTGACGTTTTCTTAAAACAACAAACAAACTTTGCAAACCGTTGCTTAGCAACGACGGTTGTTATTAACATGGCAGAATAAATTGCATGTCAAAAAAGAAAGTATTTTAATTTATTAGGTTGTATGTGTAATGTAATGTTATATAGCCTATAGCACTTCTGAAGAATGCAGCTTTCATACAAAACAAAAACATAGAAAAACGGACCAGTAGATCCAGAGATCTTAGCGTTCAAACAAACAAACAAAAAACAAACTCTTCCGCTTTATTATATTACTATATATATTAAAATTAAACATAAATTTATCAATCAAACGAGTTCTTATAATAAAAAATGCAGCTATTTCCGTTTGAAAAAATAAAGGCCTTTTCATGTGTGTACGCATATAAGGGATTCCATACATTACAAAGAATTGTTTCTTTGGATGCCGGTTACATATTTCAGATGTACCTATTGCCCCGAAATGACTGTGTTTTATAATATTCGAATTAAAATTCGTGTTTTTCTTTACAGAAGGTAGATAGTAGATAGAGTGGTGTAGTATCACAACATAAAACTCGAAACTCGATAGATGTAATAGATGTGAGTTCGATATCCACTCAGGGGAATGAATAATGTTCATTGCCCCGCTCTGATAGGTCAAAGAAGTAGATCGAGCAGGAGGGAGGAGGCAGAAGAGCCCTGGTAGGTCAGAGTTTTTTTTACCTTCGGACGGAATGTAATTGAAACTCAAGTTTTATGTTATTTACAATTTTTTATTGTTATTTTTTAACAAAATCAAAAATATCAACTTAACAAGTCCAGTTCAAGCTGAAAGTACACTAAGATGCAGATAGAACGTGGCCTGTATATAAAAAAAATTGCACCGATATAAACATTATATGGAATTTTTCTTTTGTTTACAGCTCAATGGCCTTGTCACAGATATTACTTTGGATATGAAATCTTTAGAAGAGTAAATAGATCAACTGACAGCTGTCACATTTTGTACAAAGGAAAGGTGAACCAGAAAATAATATAACATAATTATAGATACGTTGATATATTAAATTGAATTGAGCTGAAAAAGTAAACAGTTTCTTACTACAAATAGGACATCAGACAGGACAGGAGGGCTTTTAATTTTATATTATATAGCACTTAAAAATCAGTTTTCACAGCTTCAATCTTTTTTCAACGTAGCAGAAGCAATCTAGAGTTGAGACACTTCGTTCCGACCTTTCCATCCAATTTTTCGAGACATTGCGTGTTAAGTGGCAATACTCAAACCGCGCTTTGTCTTGTTGCCAGAACGAAAAAATTAAAATAATTCATTCCCCCGAATGAGATTGACATTGTGTGTAAATACAGACAAACGCTGTTCAAAATTCAAACCAAAGGCTTCGTGCTCATGTTATTTCGTTATTTCATAATCCAAACTTTACTTACTATAAGTAAAAAACAAATGTAATACCAACTTTAGAAAAAATAATAATATTTATTTATTTACTGTGAACATACGTCCACACAGAAACCTTTTTTGAAATTTCACGCTACGCAAATAGAAAAACATATTAATATTGACAAACGACTGTCAACACTGTTCAATGTGAAATCGATGGTGTGTAAATTACGAGTAGAATCAAAAAGCGTGAACCATTATATGTGAACTAACGCTGGATAAAATATATATACCTCTGAATGTTGGGAAATGGGAAATATACTGTATTTCAATGTCCACGAGGACCGGTTGGTTTGTTTTGATGAAATGTTTTTGATCGTAAATTAAAATCGTTATATTTTAGTTGAGGGTACATGCTACGATTTTGGATTCAATCTTCATTATTATAGAGGAATAATTGCATTTTTCTCATTTTCCTGCTTAGTTAGACAAAATCCAGTGATGATTTCTACCATTTCCCAAAGAAAATGGAAAACAGTGTGTCCTAATCTCTCAACATTTGGGTCTCTCCGGGTGAATATGATTTTTATATGTTAAGAAGACGCTTGCAAAGTCTACAGTCTTAGAGGGGATTCACACTATAGTTCCAGTCATAATTCATTTTCGGTTCTCGTCCGATCTCAATGTGTTAAAAATATTCGTATATAAGATTCAATGAGAGCATTCATACTACCGTTACAAGAATATGAAATCCGTAGTAATGAATATAAAATAGCATCAGATATAAAATAAACAACTACTACAAAACGTTATTTCAATGAAGTTATTCAAATTGAGTTGGTTGGGTACACAAATTCTACATTTAACTTTCATGATAGTCCAGTTCCATTTCTAAATACACAAGGTATCGAAAATCTAGCAGCGCTATCTAACACCTGTTTGTTTCGAGACAACTGCCCCTAAACGAGCTCAGAAACCATATATTTTTGGCCATTTTAACCATATAACTTTTATTCCACAACTTTTTTATATTTACGCTATAATAATGTTGGTATAGTATTAGGGGACTCTTTTCCCTACTCTTCACCCAAGTTACCACAGCTAGTAAATGAGAATAATTCATACTCCTGAGTGCGCATAAAACCCACAAACGTCGCTTTTGCAGTCAAGCGCTGTGCCACTGCGCCACAATGGTCCTCATGAATTATATGTGTTAATTATATTTCATATTAGTCTAATTTCTATTGTAATTTAGATAAACGGCTGTCAAACAGTCTACTGAGCTCCTTGATACTAACCACTGACGCATTTAACACGCTCGCCTTGGAGATGTATGGACGGGAAAGTTATTGGGAGAAGACATTTTTTGGCCATACAGTGAGTATATATTATTATTTTTTTTACTTCACTTGCACTGCGTAGATAGACCTAGTATCCTGGTTCTCTGTTCTCCTCTTTTAGATAGAACACGATATATCACTTCTTGAATGGATACACTCAACTTGCAATGTCTTGAAAGGTTAGGTTCCTTCTACCTATCTGGGCTGCAGCAGTGAAGTAAAAATATATACCTATATATCACTAATAAAATAATCTTATTAATTTTTTTTTCAGTTTACAATGTCCCGTGAGTCGTGCCCCGAAATGGGCGATGTGGGCTCTAAGACCCTTGTCATGACTTTTAAATCGTGGCTACAAGGTCATGAGGAAGCTCAGGTTAGTACAGATATAAACGCTGCAGGTTGTAGGTTTGATTCTCATTTGAGGAAATGAAATATGCAATACCTCTAATGTACCTCCATACGATCTACAGATCGTTCTAGAGGTCTTGACAGCCTCAGGACTAGAGGACAGATGGAAAACAAAGTGGTCCTATAAGGGGTCTGTTTTTAATTTTTGACGTAAGGAACCCTAAAAAGAATAGTCCTATGGGAATATCTATGAAACTTTTCTATTTGAATATATGATGGTAGACGCGAATCATGCCGTGTTGTTTAAATAAGTTTTGCTTGTCAAATACAGTATTCTATTTGAGTTTTGCTTGGCTGGATATGTTCTAAAAATCTATGAGATATATTCCAATTTTCGTTGCAATAAACTTTTTGATATTTTTCTTTGCAAGAGGGAATCCAGTGGTAAAATACTAAGCTCTCAATTTTCCGATAATTTTACTTAACAGAAGCACAACGTTTTCAGTTCGGTTTTCAGACCGTGAAACTAGAAATAGATAAAAACGCTCGCTGAGAGGGAACCGAATTTTTATTATAATCGAAGTTTTGTAGTAGATTTATGCACTTTATAAGTATGGCAGGATATTAGTGAAAAAGGTAATTCACATGTAAAAACTTGTAAAAAATTTCTAAAAGTGAACACTAAGTTAGTTAGTCAGTATATTATAGTGTCTTTGTTGAGGGAAACTGAAAAAGGCTACTACGCACTTACTTTTTACCTTTAGTCTTACAAAAAATATTTGAGAAAAAATATATTCTTTAATAACCATTCTACATCATCTAACGTAATCAATAGTGCTCGTAAGAAGCAGACAATTAACGCTCTTTCACTATCATCAACTCCCACTCTCAACCGTTTTACTTCAGGTCTTTAACAGTAAATGATGTTAAAAGGTGTATAAACACAGATTATCTCTTCACCAAAGCATGGAAAACCAAAGATTCTTACTGATTTTGGTAAAATTTATATTCTTCTATTTTTCTTCTATTTGAAATTAATCCACCATCCATTAAGCCGCTATTTTAACGAAAATTTCCCGTTGAGTCTTTATCAATCTGGCTTTCGAGTAAATCATTTTGGTTGAAGCTACCGACGATGCATTAGGTGGATAATAATAACACATAACAATATACAATGTTAACGTTTTTAGATTTTATTAACGCCTTGAAGTAAAAATTAATTTCTCATCATCATGGTACTGAATGCTTGTTATTTCTTTTGTAAACATTTTTAAGTCGTATTTTGCCATTTGCGCTATGTGTAACCAAGCTTCATTATGAGTAACTAGGTCAAGGTAATATGGTGTGATACATAATGGCAAGTACTAGCGAGGATGTCTCAGTGATAATGAATAAGAACGTACTCCAGCTCAGGTAGTTTGGCCACGACGAAATGAATGAATGACGAAAGAATGGCAAAAAGTGTTTATGAGGGAAAAATGAGTAGAAACAGAACCATGGGGAGACCTTGGTAGACCATCGAGAATATAGTATTAGTTATACTGGAGAAAGGTGACATGAGTACACCCCGGGCTTATATGAAGTTGATGACAGTGATGGAAGTGAAAGAGGTATGCAAAGACAGGAGTTCCATTGTAGTTCCAGTTCCAGTGCAGCTAAAAGAAATAAATAATTTGAGTGAATCATATAACATTTTACAAAATTCACGGTGTTTATCAATATTAAATATATATATATTTTAAATATTTTATCCCCAGGTAATGTTGGCTAGCGTCCTAGTTGTAATAGGAATGTGGTGGCTTGTCCGTACTCTCCTCGCCCTCGTCATAAACCTCATCTGTCCAATCTTAGTGGTGTTGGTAGCTGTGGTAAATATTCAACATTTACATATAGTGTATAGACACACATAGTGCTATAAGATATTAAAAATAGTATTTTTTTTATCGAGGATGACGTAACGTCTATCTGTTAATGCGATTATTGCTTCGATTTCCACATAGGTAAATAAATTATTTTCATTTAAATGCTCTGGGTAACACTCGTATAGCTGGCAAGCAGAGAAAACCTAGTCTTAACAAACTCCATTTCCTGCTTTCTGCCCAGATTTTCAAGAAATTGCGTGTTTAGTGGCGGAGCTAGCGATGCACTCTTTATACGAGAAGTTAATTTAGATACATATTCGTATTTGTAAGTCAATCTCCTTAGTACTATTGACATTGTTCCAATAACAGTTTTCATTTGAGATTTTCAAATAACATCGTATATACTTTGAAAACAAATATATATATTGATAGTTGAACAATACATACAAATATTAAATTGAGCCCATCGTGACCGTCTCTGATAATGCGATGGTCGTAGCTTCAATATCCGAGAGTATTGACTGTAACTTAATTATTTTCTCTGGTCTTTTAAAAATATGCGATAAGTTGAGAACGGAGTGTTTTAACACTTAGATGATCTTCGTTTAAGGTAGGAAATTTCACTTGACATTTTTCACGCATATCATGGAAGGCAAAGTGAAACAAGTTGCTCGTTACGCTTGCCACAATAGGGAAATAAAATAACTTATTTTTCGAGCAGAATTGAACCCACGACCATCCTGTTTGCAGTCTCACTGCGACACGGTGATAAAATGAAAAGCTATGGAACAAAATGTATTATTATTACAGATCTGCGTACCTCAACTTCGTACGCCATTACTTGGTCAGAATTATCCTCTGCTAGCAAATCTAATGAAGAATATTTTGATAAAACTTGCTGAAAATATCAAGACCTGAATTTTTTGGAACTATGTATCATTGTAATTCAAAAATATACAAAAAATAGAGCAAATTATGTTTGAAGATTTTTTTTTTTTGACATGTGCTGAAATAAAATATACCCATTTTTGACATATGTTGAAATAAAATATACCCATTTGGTCCAAACCAAATTTGTTTTAAAAATATTATGAAATAATCATAATTTTTTTAAGGAAATATTTATTTTGCTGTTCGTCAATGTTGGCGGTTGGCAGACCTGAATTGAACTGAAATTATCCAAGATATTAACTAGTTTGACCTTATGCCACTTGACAATATGCAATTATGGGTTCGATTCCCATTCGTGGAAATAGATTATTTAATATTTTCATTTTCTCGCTCTTTTGAGTTTCACCACTCTACACTCGAGAATTCAGCGGAACGTGGGCAACGGAAATGTATTAATAGGAACGGAGTGTCTTACTACGAAGTTCTCAGGTCCCTCTGAGTGCTAAGTACGGTATGCAACGTGAACCTAAAACTAAATAATTAACAAAGTTTATACCAACGTAATAAATGTAAGAAGGTATTAAATTATTTGCAAAGGTGTTTTAAAATTAATGTTTATAAATGTCCTGGTCTCTTACAATGCTTCATCTAGATTTATTATGAAGTTTGCATTAATCATTTATACTAGCAAACTAGTCAAGTAGTGTTGTACTGACATTAATTAAATTTGCAGTAGGACAGCATTTGGTCAGCATTATGGGCTCGATCCATAGTCGGGAGAATATATTAATAGTTTTTATTTTGCTGAGTGAGAGTAACACTCATTATGCAATCCCTACAAATCGGTATTTCTTTGGGGACGAATTGTCTTAAGTAGGTTCCCTCGGTTCTCATCTATGCGGGAGAAATCGTGATTACATTCATATTCATTCTATTTACAGTCATACATTTTTTCCCGCATGGAAGAATAGGCATAGGGAAACCAATGTTATGAAACTCAGTTTATAACCTTCTGCGAATTTTTCTGTCTTAAACTTAAGTCCTTAACGTAGGGTGGATATCAAATCCAAAACCTTCACGTTTACAATTAGACTTCTTCCACTGCAGCATGATGACCACGAACACCTACTCGTTACAATCATCACCGAACGAGAATCCATATTAGATCAACTGACATTCCCCCCCCCCCACAATTCACAATCGATCATAAAATTACCATAGAACACAAAAACTAATAAACCACGCAGAAGTGACGTAAATCCATCAAAAACACATCGCGTCGTTCCCAACATCTGTCAACATCACGAACGTGCTGTTATTACTCGTGGGCTCAAGTCACTTTGTGTGACTTATTATTCTGTGAGCATTTCTTGATCTGAGGAAAGGAAATATTTTCTTCTTTTTTTTTAACAGAGATTCGTTTATAATAGATTATGTACGTGATGTTCTTGAAATATTTGTTTTTTTTTCTTTTCTTTTTGATAAAAGTATACCATATCGGTACACTGTCGGGCTTATTTCAACCTTTATAAAATGTAATGAAAGTAAAGAGAGAAAATAACGTTATTGGTCCTATTTAAAAATATGTGAAAAAGATATGAATTCGGAAAAGGTTTAGGTTTTACCTCAAAATGTAAAAATGTGTGTCAGTCTAAAATTAGACATAAAGTGGTCGTATATGGGTAATTATTTTGACATAACTAATATCTGAGGTCAGTCGCGGTGCTGGTGCACACGCTGTAAACGCGACAGATTGTGGGTTCGATTCCCACCCGAGGAAATGAAATATTAAATATTCTTAATTTCTGGTAACTTCCGTTTTGTTGTTGTTTCCAAATGTTTCAAAAATCTTACTTAGTAAAATATTATTTTAGATTTTTTTAATTATCGTAAGGCTTTGTGGTCAGAGCACTGCGATGATTTCCACCATGGGATCTTAACTACGGGGTTCAAATCTTAGGGTCGAATAACACTTTCAAAATATTAAATATAATATCCCGTCCTTGGTTTTTCAACTTTAATAACCCATAAAAAATAACTATAAAGTGTATATTACTGATATGAATTATAACTCGTACGATATTTTGTTAATAGCTTAATATGGTTATTAATATGTCAAATAAATTTTCATTAACGAAAAACAGTCATATAAGCACCAAAGTAACTATTTAACTGTTATATTATATGTATCTATACTAACTAACTGTTATATTATATATACTTCTACACTAAACCGGTTGAACAATTTACGGCCCACCAGTGGGCCAAGCGTATTCCATTTGGGCTAAATTATAAAAATGGTAATTTGTATAAATTTTAGATTATCATTCTAAAATGTATAAAATACATTAATTTGTGTAGGAAATAAATATTAGCGAATTTTACCGTTTTTAAAAACCTTTCAACTTTCTTAATTTACCTACAGTTTAAATATACTAACAAAAAGCAGTAGGTACCTTTTGCGATAAAGGCAACTACTACCGCTGAGTTTCTTGATCATATATAAAAAATCCGTTTTCTGTATGAAATTTATATCCACAATCATACGAGGCCCGTAACGGCTGCGCATCTACCACCATTTTTTTTTTTTTTTATGGAAAAAGGATAAGGCAAACGAGCGTACGGGTCACCTGGCGGTGATCATCGCCGCCCACGACCCCGTGCAGCACCAGAGGTGCTACAGGTGCGTTGCCGGCCTTTGAGGTGGAGATAGACGCGCTTCTTGAAGGCACCCATATCGTACCGACCTGGAAACACTGACGCGGNAAATTACAAGGAAAATAATAACAACATTATCTTATTCTTTAAATGATGGCTTGGAGCAGTGCCTGGGACTTGTGACCCCAGGAGTAGGCTTAAGGGATCCCTTTACAGTACTAACACTCGCCTTTCACTGCTCCAGTCCAGTATAATTATAAATAGGTCTTAACAACATTCTTAATTAAAATAGTCGAGGTTAACCAGCAGTGAAGCACGAGTAGTGCTCCGAGCCGTGGCAGGTTGACAACGGTGACGAGCCCAAAGTGGCGCCACCGGAAACTGACAAATACAAAACCATCAATTGAATATTTACAGTATTTTAGTAACTCTAAATGTTATTTCTAATTTTACTCCTTAAAACATCTTTTGTAATTAATTAACTAATTATGAATTTATTCTCAATATTTAAGTAAATTATCACCCACGCCGACATATACTTCTACACTAAACCGGTTGAACAATTTACGGCCCACAAGTGGGCCAAGCGTATTCCATTTGGGCTAAATTGTAAAAATGGTTATTTGTATAAATTTTAGATTATCATTCTAAAATGTATAAAATACATTAATTTGTGTAGGAAATAAATATTAGCGAATTTTACCGTTTTTAAAAACCTTTCAACTTTATTAATTTACCTACAGTATATATAGTGTATATACTAAAAAAAAGCAGTAGGTACCTTTTGCGATAAAGGTAACTACTACCGCTGAGTTTCTTGATCATATATAAAAAATCCGTTTTCTGTATGAAATTTATATCTACAATCATACGAGGCCCGTAACGGCTGCGCATCTACCATTCATAAGTTATATCTAAAAAGCATTGGTATTACACGTTTTCGTTTTCATTGTCATATGTATGTAAATTGGGATGCTCGTATGTCGAAAGCTTCCTACATTTTTATATGTTTTGTATTTTAAAAACTTGCAGAGGTATGAACGGAATTCTATGTAATTTTTCACTTGTGATATAGGTATATGAATATTATAAAGCTGACCACCAAAAGTACTGGTTAGAAATGAAAAATATTTTTGTTTTATTTGAACAATTATATGACGTACTTGTATATGTATAACCTTATACGTATATTAATATGTATTTGGAGAACAGTGTCTTAACACTAGGTTCTCTCCGCCTACCCCAGTATTTGAAAAAAAAGCATTTTTTTTTAGTTTAACATAAAACATTTTGCGTCCGTTCACAATTTTCTTCTATGTAGAGACTACATTTTTAAAAAATAATTATCAATATTAAAATCATAATTTTGGTACAAAATGAAAGGTAGCGAGCGAAATGAAAAACACTCATCAGAATTTCAGGTTGAATTTTAAATGAACTATACTGCTGCGGAGATAAACAGCGCCGAGATGATAAATGACTCGCCCCAGATCATTAGGGCTGGAATTAATTTAGATAAAGCTGCTTATATTTTGAAATAACGATGCTTATTTAGACGCTTGAGATTTTGCACGAAAGGAATGAGACGGGCCAAGTTAATTTACTTAAAATTAGGACCAAAAAATATGTTTTTTTTTAGATAGTCATTATTTAAATCCTAATATAACAATTTTTGGCTGAATGATTGATTTTCAACAGCTAATGTATGATATTAAACTAAGTCATCGTCAAAATCTTTGAAATTATACAATCCACTTTTTTTGGTTAGAGGTAACGGCGCGCCAAAAGCTACAGTTGAGGGCTTGTCAATTTTAAAAAGAATTATTTAAAGGAAAGAATTTAACTCATAATACATTTTTAAATGTATATTAGAGTCAAATCTAGAATATCAAAGATTTGTATGATATAATATCGTAAAGATATACTTGTCTATGCTTGACGACCGAAAAGAAAAATAACTAAAAATCCACATTTGGGAAGCTTAAGCACAGCACTTCTAGGACATAATATACAGTCTAAGTAGCATTGGAATTAGAAAATTTTACCTCTTATCATGCTTAAACGTGTCCTCAGAAATAGGGAGGTAATCCATTCCCATTCCAGAATAGTATTGTGCCCACCCCAAAATGTAAGTAATAAAAAATTAAGCCTGCCTTAATTACAAAATCCCATTCACAAATGATACTAATTCAATGCTAACAATTTCTTACTAAATTGTATTTTCTTATTTGTAAATTTGAAAAATAATAAAATCTGCGAATTAATGCACTATTTTATATACATACTTAACTATAATTTATAAATTTCATCCACCATCCGACTGGAGGCCGGGCTCTGAAAATTATGTCGAAGATACATAAATACACAAATAACATATTTATTTATGTATTCCATAATTATTGTTTACTTTTGTTAACAATGGAATTTAATTTCGCACTATTTATTATATTAATAGTTTCGACAAATCGAGGATATGTCACGCCTGATAATAAAAAAATGGCAATTACATGAGAAAACAAATCAAACAAGTTATAATGTATAATGTAAAATGAATATACAAATACATTTTATTTTTTTGCATCAATGACCTTTAATTGATTAAATAAAAAGATTAGAATAATTAATAAAAAAACAAAATAAAAATATGTCTACTATATAAAAATACATCTAGAAAAACAAAAAAGAAATGAAACAAAATGTAGAACTCCAAGGTAATACGTTGAAGAAATAGATCTAGACCGCGACCGATGGAGCACATTTACTATCGGCCTTGATTTGACTTCCATATTCATGAAAATATGTAAGCTTCGAAAAGGCCTGGACTGGAATCGAACCCGGGTCCGCTCGGATGCACCTAGCATACGCTGCCTCTGGACCACTATGAGCGTTCAAAGTGTGTTTAAAAAATGTAATATAAGTCGACATAGGTAATTTTTTTATTTAAGCAGAGGAAACCTATGAATTATTACGTTCATAATTAGTAATTCCCATAAACACGCAGCTATAACACAATATATTTAAATATAAACCAGGTTTTTTTCCAAACTGAAGAAATGTCAATGTTAAAATACTCCGAAACTCAACGCCGTACTTTGTCTTCACTTCGCCGAGTACCAGACGTACA
The DNA here is from genome assembly GCA_013403645.1 of Heliconius nattereri. Lineage (NCBI taxonomy): Eukaryota > Metazoa > Arthropoda > Insecta > Lepidoptera > Nymphalidae > Heliconius > Heliconius nattereri. The sequence goes on along the minus strand of JAAIXI010000229.1, from coordinate 4,262,665 downwards.
GCCATCATGTTTACAGTTCAATGTTATACCACAGTATAACAGCCGCGACGGCTTCAGATATACATACGATTAAAAGAATATATCTTTTTTACAAATAAAAATACAACGAACCATTTTACAAAAGTATTTTTTATTTGTAGATAAGATTGTAATAAAAGTCAGAAACGAGTTTAAAAATGCTTACAAAGCTGACATTTTAATTTCTTTTGTTTTAACAATACTGAAATAGTATTTTAGCCAAAAAATATTTGTTACGGGTCTGTTCATTCCTAGAAAAGTTTCACAATATTCTTATCATTTCATGAATAGGAAAATTTATATGAAATAACTGTAGCAAAATTTAGACCTGCATTTCTGGAATTCCATTTAAAATATGAAGTATTAAAATACCAGACTACGGTCGTCGCGCGTCGTGGCGTGGTAGAGCACCTAAGTGTAAAAGCGATGATTCTATGGTTTCGATAGGGACTCGGGTGAAATTATATTTGCTTACCCACTCTTGCAAACAGTGTCAAGCAAACAGTGTCTCGAAAATTATAAAGCAAATCGAACGAAGCGAATGAAGAAGAGAACTATTAAATATTTAATATTTTCGACAAAATACGGCGTTGAGTTCCGACACTCAACACGCAATTCCTCAAGAATTCAGCAGAAAGTGGAAGATGGTGTCATAAAACTAGGTTTCCCGGTTCCCTTCGTCTACCCTGATATGTACGGAATACAGCGTGAGGCTAAAAAATGATAACCAGTGTCTTGAACACTAACTTTTCTCTACATACTCCGCTTGTGGAGTTAGGATGAAGCTGCTCTACTTAAGTCCATTTTAACGTATCTCTAATTAAGTGCAATAATGACATAATATGTCTCTACTCTACAAAAATGCAGAAGATATAATTAAAGTTTGTACATAGCCTATCCGCATACATTAATATTTTTACCTTTTTCTACTCAGAAAAACTTAAATTTAGGTTAGCTATGTAGTTACTATTAATCACTAGAGATGGCGGTAGCGAAGAACTTTTACTGAAGCACGCTTACTGAAGTTAAGTTGACGAAAATAATCAAAATTATATTATTATATCTTTACATGAATTCTAATATTAAGATTATGTTATTTATATTTAATTGTATTGTATATCGATAGATGGCGCTGATTCGAAAATTAATACAAGTTTACGAATTGTTAACTTACAAATTTGCTTATAATTTATGATGTTTTTGTCGCATGCGCCGCCGCAAGACGCCTATTTCACGACACTTCAACGCAAATATTTTTAGAACTCACACCTACTGCGCCTTACATTAGACTATTCCATCGCGCCACTGTGGCCATTTATTTAAATCAATAGATTTATCAACAGATTTTTTTTCAAATAAACTAAACTCTTACCCTGATTTTATATATTGATTAAAAATACTTTTTTACCCATATAAAAAATCAGAGCAAGAATTACTGAACAAAATTCAATAAATAATGAATTAGTGAATTGAAATTCATAAAATTTATGATCTTTATTAAGCAAAGTTGGACTTAGGCTATAAACAAGGTCATTTCCATTGTAAGTATTTGCAACTTGAGCGGACATTTAGGAGATAAATACGCCAATTAACGTTAATCGACTTGTTTTGTTATGACATTGTTGTTATTTGTTTAATCGTAAACAGTGGTAGTGAGTTCGAATTTGGTCTAATAATTACAAAATGTTATCTATACTGTCGAAGTATTGGCGCAGTCTGAGATGCTAGCTGCACAGTGGCACAAGAGTGTGACTGTAAACGCGACGGTTATAGGATCGATTCCTACTCGTGTAAAAACCATAAGCCTATAAGTTACAATTTTTTTTCTTTCTACTTTATACTGTAAGTTCTCACTTCTTGCCAAATTTAAAGCCCTATAGGTTTTGAATACGCGGCAAATTTTGCTTGGCGTTGACTAAAAAGCTTATTTGTTTGTGATTCAAGGGACTGCATATTGTACATATTAATTTCAACTTTATACATTCCCACGATCTTGTCAAAAATGAGACCAGATGAAGAGACAGACAGGCGAACAACAAAGTAATTCTATACGGGTTCCGTGTTTTTTTCCTTAAGGAACTCTAAAAAATAAACAGAAAGGCAAAATTAAAATTAAAATGGCCCACCGTTTAATTTAATACAATTTCATACAAACGTAACATAATCGTGATCAAAGCTATTGAGTTATAATTCCGTTGAACTAAAGTTGAATTGAGTTACCGAAAAACCATTTCTGATTTTGACGTTTTCTAATATACGAGTATAATACGAGTATGTGTAAGCTAGTATTGGATATTTATGTATCTACGTACAAATGAAAATAAATTTAATAATTATTAAATAAATAATAGAGGCCAGTCGTTTCGCAGGTGCACAAAGTGTAAATCCCCACTCGAGGAAATTAAATATTTATTTAAATTTTTTGAGTTCCGCCATTTAATACGCAATGCTTCCTGAATTCCACTGAGTTTTTTAACACTAGGTTTCCTCTGCCCACCCTCCTATATGCTGAATACAACATGATTCTCTAAAAAAATATACAGACACAGCGAAACTTAATTATAAATTTAAATTCCATGAAGTAGAATAGGCAAATATAACTTGTTTGTAATGTAAATTGTAAATTTGTGGAATCGTTAGAGTCGAATACGTTGACATCTCAGGCCCGAGGCGCGCAATGGCAAAAGGCGCTCATTGTCTTTGTCATTTGTCTTCAATAATAATAGACGGGATAATTAGACGCCATCAGTGGAAAGTTTTAACTTAACAAGCAAAAGTAAAAAAGCTGGGCGATAGGAGGACCCTAGTATTAAAACACTCTATTCCCTATTTTCCGTCCAACTTTTTAGTAATTACGAAGACACTTTAGCCTAGACTTTTCCTAAAGACTTATTTCGAGACATTTTATGTTGAATAGCGGAACTCAAAGCCATATTTTGTCTTACCACTGATGAAAAAACAATATAATTAATTCCCCCGTATAATTATAAATAACTTAAAGTTTTCAACAGCCGTGGAACAAACAGGTACTTTAATTAAAATTTTAAACGTACAAATCAAATTATCTCAGCAGAGATATCGCCCTTAGTATATTTGATCCCGGTTTAATTCAGTTATAAGAGAAATGCGAAATTGAAATACATTAAAACATTAATTGGACTTCCGTCTCAAGTTCTGCTATGTTTGGGACGACGGTTAATTTAAAATATCATTTGTATAATGTAGGCTAAGCTCGGAATTGTAGTGGTGATTAATTATTTTCATTTGCTCGCTTTGGCGAGACAAACCGCGGCGTTGAGTTGCGTTAAAAAAATATGGCCATCGTCGCGCATAGACTCTAGCGTGCAACAATATGAAATAACTAATATTGACATTTCTCAGCTCTGGCAACAAGGGAAAGTGCGGCGTTAAGTTCCACTACTGACACCGCTAGTAGCGAAAGGTTCCCTCTGCCTGCGGTGTGCAGTATAAAGCGTGTACAATTCCATGGCGCAAAATTAAATTTACACTTTGTAAAATGCGATTTATGTCGGCCCGGAAAGTTCTGAAAATATTTGAGTTTTATTGTTAGCGTTACGGTTTTTGCTTCTTTTAGGTAACAATAAATTATTATAAAAAATACAATCAAGTTAAAGCTTAAATTTTCGGATTTTAAATGTACACCAGTACCTACATACATATGCTATAAAATCCAAATAATGCTACATATTTAGTAAATGATAAAAGATCGAACTGACGATAATCGCGTGTATTTAAAAGCTTTAATATAAAGCGTTTTTTTTATTCACACTATTCCCGTTTCCAGCAGGATAAAGAAGGGAACCTAGTGTTGAGAGATTACGTTGCCCATGCACCGCCCAATTTTCGAGATATTAATTGTTGAGTGGCGGAACTCAACGCTACGTTACACTTTTTTGTTACAAGAGTTACAGTCAAACGCTATTACTTTGGCACGACGACCACTAGCAACAATACTGATTATAATAATAAATAAATTAAAAGCAAAAAAATCATTTTTAGAAAAAGCTTTTATTTAAACGCTCTAAAAAGAAGAAAATAAAATTTGTCTTTTAAATTTTAACTATCAACTCATAACTTCATTGTACACAATTTATATGATCATAAAAGCTTGTCGCGCGATTTACTTCTGTAACTAAACTAGTGCTAATTTAATTATGTGAAATCTGCTAAGTTTCAATATTCAAAGTTTCAATTTAATTAAATATTGATTAACGCGGCAAGCTTTTATAATCATATAAATTGTGTCCAAACCAAACGTGTATACAAAATTTCAGCTGAATCGTACGATCCTTTCATTATACGAAAGCACAAGAAACTTGAATAGTGTCAATTCTATTGGATTTCAAGTGATGTCACATTATTTTTCTAATTGTTCTCGGCAAGATCTTTCATTTGACATCAATATTGCAGAAGTGCATACATAATAACTATTCCGCCATCTTAGACGTTCCGCCATATTGGATTTAGTATAACGTCACATTATTTTTAGAGTTACGGTCAACGACCCATTTCATTTTCTATGTATATTGTAGAAGTAGACTAAATAGATACTCGGCTATCTTCGATTTCCTCCTTATTGGATTTAGAATGACATCACATTATTTTTCGAGTTGCTCTCAACGAGCCCTTTCATTTGATACCCATATTGTAGAAGTACATTAAAAATAACTATTCCGCCATCTTGTATGGTCCGCCATATTAGATTTAGAATGACGTCACATATTTTATCGTGCATTGTCATCCAAAGTAAACGTGTATACAAAATTTCAGCTCAATCGGTTGAAGATATCTACTTCAAAATTGAGCTCAAAGATTTCACCCGAACCCACATACATACATTGCAAGTTAAATAAAAGCTTTTAAAAATAGAATGTGTCGAAATTTTAGTTACCTTATTAAGTTTAAATGCAGTATTTTTCCAATTTTAACAGGATTATAATTTTAAATAAATATGCGGTGTATATATATATATATATATATATATATTATAAACATACATCGTAAAACACATAGCGTAGGTGGGGCTACGAGGATTACAAAATAACCCATAATTCTTTCTCACAAGGCTAACACAAAAATGTAATAATGCTGGCAATAATTCGCCGCTATCATGGCGCCGTGAGAGAGTTTTTAGAGTAGTTCCAGGTATCAGTAGTTGATTCAAAAATGGTAAATAGGAATTAGAGCTATATAAAGCTGAGCTTGAGCTGAGCTCCCTCCATTTTTCTTGGAATATACAAATCTCCACATAGAAGCGTAGGTGGAGTGAAGACTCAAGACTGCTCCTATTCGAAACCATGTGTATTGAACATCGCACTCTGTTTTACCAGAGCATGGAAACAAGATTTATTAGAATATAATTCCTTGCCATTCCTGATGCGATAAAAATAGTTTCATGTTATATAGCAGGGCATGTAGAGGGAATCTAGTGTGAAAAAGTCTGTTTTCCATTTTAAGCTAAATTTTCGAGATATTATTTGTTGAGTGTTTCTCGACGCTGTGTTTTGTCTTGTTACCAGAGGGAAGAAATGAAATTAATCATTCCCTCAAGTGGGAATGGAACCCGCCACTGTTCTGAATCTAAAGAGAACTGAACAAAGAACTCAACAATGTATGTAGGTGCTAAATTGACATATTATATCGCAGGCAGTAAACTGAAGTCTTAAAACAGAGATTTAAAACTATAATATTATTTAATACATAGCTTTATTAACACGCTCTTTACGTTTTTTTTTTTCTTTTTACGGTCTTTACTTTATACAATGCCAGCATATAACTGAAACGAATACGTTTTTTTTATTAAATACAGTTACAGGGATTTTAAGGTAACTAAAGACAATGCATAAAAGGCGATCTGATGGCCATCTCGTATTTCATAATTCCTTCCTATTTTATATTTCTTATTATATTACCATCTAAATGGATATTAATAATGGATTTATTATATTTCTTTATATTAGATACAAACAAAAAAAATATTTCGAATAAGAATCAAATCCACAAACGAAGCGTTTACGTAAACACGCTATCATACTGCGCCACACAGTATAAGCTAACTTTAACTCACAAATTATGTTCTTTCAGAATAGCATCTTGCGTTCTTTCGACTTTATGAAGGTTTCATAATTTTGGGACGGCTACGTAAAAATATAAAGGGCAGTCGTCTGCCACTAAATTATTTCATATTGTTGGAGATTCTGGCGACATTATTATGATATGAGTCTCCGCAGTTTAGACATCACCTCATAATAAAAGCTGGTTGTGGGTTCAATCTCCATTTGGGGGAATAAGAAGGAAAGAAAATATTGAAGGTATCTATCTTCATTTCCTTGCAGTATTATTACTATTTTATATTTCATTTTACATTCCTTCGAGCGAAAGACAAACTTACTACCATCATTACACAGACTTCTCATTTGCTTCATAATGACACTATCCCAAAAAACATAACAAAAAAGGGATTCAATTAAAAAACTTTCATTGGAATGAAAGAAATTAATTGAAAAAGTTATTTCTTTGTTGTCCGTAAAAAGGACCCCTTGTTATAATTACATCGGGATGACACAAATTTGCGGACGAACGTTGCTAGCAACTTGTTAGAGCTTGTCAGTCGTGGGAGTGGATTTACAGGGACAAGATAAGGGTCGGGCGAAACGATCTTTATTACTGGACCCTTATACCTAATATTGGCAGAGTACTCAGGAAGAACATAGTGTTATGATATTCCGAGATATTGTGTTTTGAGTGGCGGAACTCAACGCTGCTCGTATTTATCAGCAATTTTTTTTTTATGAAAAATAAATGTACGTCCTTTACACATTATAAGTAAAATTGTCAAAGAAAATACGCTACGTTCGCGTTTCTCTGAAATCTGTATCCCTCACATAACAAGATAAGCAGAGGGACAAGTTAACCAAGTGTTAAGACACTCCGTCCCCATTAAGACATTTCCGTTTCTAACTTTCCGCCGAATTTTCGAAAAAACGTGATAGGTGGCGGAACTCAACGCCGTACTTTGCCTCGTTATGACGGAATAGAACATTAAATAGAAATACCTAGTGGACCCGGGCGCGGCTACGCCTGCTTGAAATATAAGAATATTTATTAAATATATTTATGAAATTATTTTCAGTTTTCAACAGAATTGATAAGAAAATATAAGCTTAAATAATCAAAAAGAATAATAAGTAGATACATATTATGAGCAAAAAATATCTGAGTTATTGAAATGAACTAACAAAAGAAGTAAAAGTAACTAAAAGAAAATTCGTGCGTGCGTACATACTCGTAGACATCGACTCTATGAAATAACTAAACATTTTTCTATATTAAATAGTTAAATTTTTGCGAGCAATATCAAATAAAATAAGAAGAAAACCAAAGTGTAGTAGAAATAAATTATAAACAGCAAATAATTACATAAATATTAACAATAGTTCGAAAATGAATGAAAATGTACAAAACAGTCGACATCATCTGCCCGTTCGCGTAGGCCATACTATGTCGCCGCAAGGGAATCAATTGTCAAAAAATTATTTATTAGAATGTTATACAGTCAACTATAATTTCAATCTAGATGAAATGACTTTTATATTTATTTTTATAAGGAATTCATCCATCAAAATATAAGTTCATTTTGGGTGACGTTTTCTTAAAACAACAAACAAACTTTGCAAACCGTTCCTTAGCAACGACGGTTGTTATTAACATGGCAGAATAAATTGCATGTCAAATCAGAAAGTATTTCAATTTATTAGTACATATGTAATATAATGTTATATAGCCTATAACACTTCTGAAGAATGCAGCTTCATACAAAACAAAAACATAGTAAATCGGACCAGTAGATCCAGAGATCTTAGCGTTCAAGCAAACAAACAAACTCTTCCGTTTTATTATATTAGTAAAGATTAAATAGAAATATATATAAAATTTACAATATAAAATATGAATACTAGCAGCAAAAAGCAAAGTAACCACAGACAGTTTCTGAAGTACTTACCTACCTACGTAAATAACATCTACTCTAGTTAGACTGTAGACATCGAGTCGTATGTAATAAGAATAGATGAATAAGCTCTTTATAATGAGACGATACAAACCGCACTGGGGAATATTACTCTACGTTAATAATAAACTCAATTGTGCCATATTCATTTTAATATGGCAGTTTATTAAAAAAAATCTATTATTATTTGCTAATTTATAATAAATTTTGCGAAATATAAGAAATGTTATATATATTTATGTTAAAGAATAATATTTTACGACGCTTAAAAACATGATTTTAAACTTAAATAGCATTATAGACTTATTTGTTTAAACATTATTTGTTAATTAAACCAATATATTTATTTATTTAGCTTTACCATTACCATTTACCCGCTATGGTAAAGCAAATGCGGCGTTGAGTTCCGCCAACCAATTTCCAAAACGAATTTCGAACACAGATTATCCTGCTGGTCTGTTCGTTTACATAACAATTTTACATTATATTCCTTAAAGGGATAAAGAAAACAAAATTTTAGACCGACGTAATAAATAAGCTTAACTAAAGTAGTTTTCATAGATTTACAACTCGTGAACAGTGAAGACTAAACACTGTATCACCGCAGGATGTCCCAACAATACGGGTAAGATGAGCAAGATTTTTTCGGTAAGGATTGTTATCCTCCACACACTTTGCTATATTTACTTTATTTCAATTAAAATAGACACTAGGACTTTGGATCGCAGTGGGATGACTTCTGGCCAAGGTAGCTTCATGCAAGTTCGATCCACATTCCATATTAAGAAGAAAAAAATTTTAATCTGAAAACTGACACGACTAAACGCCGCGTTGATTTACACCACTCATCACGCAGTGTAGAGACATTTGGACGGAAAGCGTAGACCGAGTTTTGTTAACGAGTTCTTCGTTTTTTCTAAAAAACATGTAATTATTCATTATTTAGTCAAGAACGAGACCAATGAAAATGAAAAGCTGAACATGGTTATCTCAGAAAGTACTTTTTCGAATTCAAAAAATATTTTTAGAGGAAGCCAATAGGCATATTACATTATAAGAATCATTATTTGAGTGTGTCAAATGGAATATGGCAACGCAGCCGCATGTAGAGACTAGTGTACAACAGGTAGGTAGGTACAATATAGGTAGAAATGTATATAACATGCAAATTATTTTATATAATTAGCTTCGTTATATGATCATCAACCCTTAAAGGTCCTGAAGGTCCTAGCGAATGGATGTTTAAATTGCTTAACTTTGTGATATACTAACAATACCTCGGCTTTCTCGGTCGCTTACTAAATTAGTTAAGTTGAGGAAATAAATGGCATCATTGAATTTTTTTTAGGGAACCTAGTGTTAAAACACTGTGTTCTCATTAAGACACTCTCTCTTTCGGTCCCTAGAATTAAACTTTTATTCGTATTTTATATCAATTGCAGTTTTACATTTCCCTTTCCGAAAAAAAATTGAAGGACAAGTCTACCACAGCGAGGATGTAAAAATAATTTATCCATAATTAATCCCTCAGTGGTGATCGAACCCATAATCAGCGCGTACAGTCATACGCTAACGAACTGCGCTACGATGACCTCAAGTATAATTTTTTACTTTCAACCTAGTAGCCTAAGCTTGTGATTTTATTTTATTTTTTCATAAAAAACAGTTCCTGAAAATCTAATTCCATTCTACAAAACCTTTTAGGGTTCCTTAAAAAGGATACGTAATAGAGCACTTGTTCCATAAACGCACAATCCAATACAATTAAAGCAGTAGTTCCCGATATTTGCGCATTCAAACAAACGCTCAGCCTTTATAATATAAGTATAGAAGTATAGATTGCAGTACTTTAAAAGAGCTATATATAATACTATATATCACATCTCTTCTTTATATTCTTCTCGTCAAGGAATATAATGTAGAAACTTATTGAAGACTATTAAAACTTCTAAAGTGCAATCGTGTGTACATTTTATACCGATCTGTCTGGAGCGATTCAACTTTTTCGAAGATTAAACTTGCTTTTATAATATCAATACTGTTTATTTTTTATTTTCTTTTTTGAGCCTTACGCGTTATCGCACTTAGTGTCAAGGCACTCTGTTTCACAAATATTGCTTCGATTTATTTTACTGAATTTAAATATTATAATATGATAATATTCATTTTAATTCGTCCTGTGGACATTGAACCCACGACCGTCGCGTTTATAGTAAACCGCTGTTCCACTCCACGACAATTATCTGTATATTACTTTAATATTTCTTATCGTTACGGACAATTTGACGACTGTATATTCAATTCCCACGCAAAAGAAAGGAAATTGAGTGACTTAGCACTAGGTTCTCTTTGCCTACCATGTTATATGCTGCTCCCGCTCAATATGAAATGAAATTATTAATGTAATATTTATATTAAGTATTAATTAAGTATGTAAAGTAATTAAGTATTAATTAATTCTTTAGAATTAATTAATACTTTAATGAAATCATAGTGAAATTAAAATTTCTGCACATTTTAATAGTATTGTTCAATGTCAATTCTACATGTTCATTTTTTTTTTAAATGCAAGATTCTTGTCTTCCTTCGTATCTGTTTCTATAACAACAGAGGGTTTGGGCACCTAATTGTGAAAGTACTACGAAAACTACTAATCCCATGAACGTAAAAGAAAATGTCCTGCCACAATCTATGATATTGCGGGAGTAAAGAGTTTTAATGTTTAGGGCAGCGTGAGACACACTGCTTTTAAGAATGTAATACTTTTTTTCTATAAATTTCAAGTATATCAAGAAGTACATCTAGATAAGATGCACTGACTATATATTTCATATTATATTTGGATCCAGAGGGTGTCCAGACTAGTATCTGTCCGGTATTGGTTTGTGGGCATACGGGTACGCGACCCCGGTTCCCGAGCCGCCACTCTTATATCCTCGTCCAGACTGTAAGAATGGTGTCCTTCCTCTTCCCCCCCTCTCCTCCTCCTTTCTCCAGCTCCCTTTTTTACCTATCCTACCCCCTCTATTTTCCTCTCCCCTCGGTTTTTCCCCACAAAGGGGTTTTTGGAGGTCAGACGCCACGAAAACCACGAACAGCGACAATATGGAACGAATCAACAACTCAGACTGGGTACGGCTAGGGCGTCGCCGCAAAACGACGCGCAGGCACATCGCCCTACACCTGTGACCAGTGGGCAAGGGCTACCGTGTCAAGTACGGGCACGGTTAAAGACGCAAGTACCAGACGGAAACTCCGCTTTGCAACGTGGAATATTGGCTCTCTAACCGGACGATGCAGGAAACTCGCAGATGTACTCATAAGACGTCGGGTCCAGTGTGCTTTCCTCCAGGAAACTCGCTGGAAGGGCAATAAGTCACGTAACATCGGACAGGGTTACCGGCTTATATACACTGGGTCACCTTCGAGTAGAAACGGTGTAGCGGTAGTGTTTTCTGAAGAGCTTCAGAATGGGCTTCTTGAAGTTGACCGTCGCTCCGACCGCTTGATGCGAGTGAGGGTACTGATTGAGGGCGTTAGCACAAACTTAATCAGTGCCTATGCTCCCCAGGTAGGAGAGCCGCGGCTGAAAAGGAGACATTTTGGGAGCAGTATGAAGGGGTTTTACTTGCTGTGCCGTCTACCGAAGTGGTCTTAGTTGGGGGGACTTGAACGGGCACGTCGGTAAGGCTGCTGAGCCGTATGAACGTGTTCACGGGGGTTTTGGGCACGGTCTTCGCAATGCAGAGGGAGAAAACCTTCTGAGAACCTGTATTGCGTCTGATCTGGCCGTCGTGAATACGTTTTTCCAAAAGAATTCTCAGCACCTTATTACGTATAAGAGCGGGTCCCACTCAACTCAAATAGATTACTTATGCTGGAATTAATATATACTTAATGGAATTAATAATCGTTAAAATAAAATTAGACGAAAAGAATGGGCTGTATGACCTTAGCGCATTAATAATAAGAAATAAAAAAATTTGATTTATTAAGGTTTTTTTTTATTCTTTAACCTTTAATTCTGGAAGTCTTTACTCGGGAAAGTCAGGCTACGCTTAGAGACCAAAAAGATGGGCGTACAAAACTACCATATGGCCTCTCCATATGGTATGCAATAGAATATTCCTATAAAAAAAGAGATAGAAGAATGCCGTGTACACAGTGACAAAACGATATAAAAAAATACCTACTTCAATTAATATTGAACTTAATGATATTTAGCATTAAGTTCATGTGGTAATGCAACGGTCAATAAAATACATTTTTTATTTTATTTCATAACCGCTACATCCCTATGTATATATTCCATACGAAGTTTTGATGCTGCTAAAATAAAAATTTGCTGTAGTTTCTTTTTTATTTCACGTAAAAAGCTTTTGTTTGGAAGCACATAATTATGACCATTTTGTCGTCCCGTTGAGTAACTTTGATATTGAGAATTATTGGCAAGAAATTAATCTACCTAAAAAAAAAGATATATCCAAACCAGAAAGAATTTATCAATTCGAACCAGCAGTTTCTGAGATTAGAACTTTAAACAAATAAATTCTTTAGCTTTTAATATAAATAAATCATACGATATTCGAAATATAAAATCCATAACTAATCTAATATTAAGCTAAAATAAAATAAATCACCTTAGAGAATGTATGGGGACCATAAAATCTTTCCATACAATAGGGACTGAACGCTCAGCCTATCCCATGAGGTCAGCGGGCAGCCTGCTATTGACAAAGCCATAATATATATTCACACAAAATAAAATCCAGCTTCTTTGGTCCATTCAGATTGTGTGGGGCCTTTAAATTTACCAATTTAGGAACTTCAAGTTTTTTTTTATTTCTTGCTTCACGCAATATCCCGCTTAAGAAGAATATGCAAATAGAAGCTAATGTCTTAACACTCCGTTCCCCACATTCTGCCGAATTCTGGAGGCATTGCGTGTTGAGTGGCAGAACTAAACGCCGCGCTTTGCATCGACACCAGAGCGAAGAAATGGAAATATAAACGTAAATAAATATTTCACGTCCTCGAGTGGGGATCGAACCCACAATCGTCGCGTTACAGTCACACACTTGTCTTGTCAACGACGGCCTTAAAAAAATGATTCTCAAGATTTTAAATAATTTACTAAATAAAGTTAATAAAAATTATAATAATAAAGTATTTAGAATTGCCTGTGCCTTCGTTTTGGTTGGCAAAACTCAATGAAATGACGAAAAATTTTGTAGTATACTCAGAAAGCAAATAACAGAAAAAAATTAAATCCTATCCGCCATTTCCAAATCCACACACAAAGTATTGGACCGTGTTTGCAAGTGCCAATTGGACTACCCGGGTCGCCGGACAATGCCCCTGAACGGACTCTATTAGCGCCAAACTAAGTGGAATTCTCTGTATAGATTAACGCAAATATTCCGCTACCGACATTACGATAATGAAACGTCTAAAAGCAATCCCGACAAATAACTAGTAGTGTAATGACACTCTGAGGTATATAAAATCTTATTGACATTGCGATAAAATCTTAGCAGGATCTTTGAAAATGCTATAATTTTGCTACAAGATTGTTTTTTGTTTTCCACGTAGCGGGATAGGCAGAAGGAATCTGGGAACTTAGTGTTAAGACACTATGTTCCCATTAAGACACTTGTCTTGCCCGTTTCCCACTTCTTGCCGAATTCCCGAGGCATTGCATGTTGAGTGGCAGACTCATTCCAACTCGTTACCGGAGCGAAGAAATGAAAATGAATATGAGAGGTACGTTGGAGACGGAGTATCTTAACACTCTCAATATCTTCTGTCTGTCTTGTCATATGAAGAATACAGCGTGAAACTAAAACATAGATACTTTCTCGTAGATATTAAGGAAAATACTATTTTTATGCATTAGAAATTTAAATAATCATATTTAGGTCGTACATAGTGCCAAGAGAGATTTTGCTTTTGGCAACATTTTCCAGCATGCCCTTACCAACTCTATTCGGAACTAGCCAACTCGACTACTATGTATCGAAACCAATGTTATATGTTACTTTGATATAATAACTGAGTTTAGAGTCTAATAATTATTAATAACAATAAATAAAATAATAAAAAAAAGAAATCGAATCTAACGTGGTGTTAGTTTTGGGCTCGATTACCAATAACAAATAAGGGGAATTAAATATTTAATATTTTCATTTATGGAGTGATACGTAATATTATATTGGCGTGGTATTAAATGGAAGGAGCTTAAAACAAAGTAACAAGGCTTCCGCGTCGGAACGTAAATCGCGACTGGTGCATATATCGAAGCAAAGCTTACGCGTGGTTTTTCTGCAGGTAATAAAAGTTGTCTCTATGGCACAGTTGCAGCGGCCGGTTACTATTATTTAATTTATTTTACTATTGATGTAGGTTAGTTAAGTGTGAATGTATATGTGAATATGTATGTGTTGTTTTTGTTATTTTATTGAGTGATATATATATGTGATAAGATAAGATTTATTACTGAGTCACCCACACATTTCCTCATTCTGGTAATAAGGCAAAACGCGGCGTTACATTCCGACAATTCGGCGGGAAGTGGGGAACGGAAGTGTCTTAATTGGGACAGAGTGTCAAAAAATTCGATTTCCAGGTCCCCTCCCCCTAACCTGCTATGTACGGGATACTGTACGTATCTCGCGCAGTTTTTCGTATATTAAAGAATTTTTGGGAGGGCTATGTTCTTACCTAGATAATTGATAGGTTTATATTTTTTAAATTACATTTTTAATATCAGAAAATGTAACATTATCACGTATAATGTGGCCAAGAGGATAGCTCTATTCGCGTCGTCTAATAACAATTAAAATTAATTTTCTCGGAGGCAAAATGCTTGAATTTCAGCTTGATGCTTCATTTATTACTACATAAGTAGTCTCTCTATACCAAGAAGCCGAGTTACGACTTTGATATAATAATCTTTAAACATATGATGTTTAAATGTTAAAATAATGTTTGTACAATCGATGTTCGTAGGTTCAAACTCAGTTGAAAAACTGAAAAACAATAAGTGAAATTATTGATAGTTATATACTAAGATAAGTATCTACTATTTAAATTCTGTTATTTTTGGAGTCGGTGCCAGCGTGGGTATTATCTTTGAAAAAAAACCATGGAAAAAAAATCTAGTAAGCTTTTGTTTAAAAAGCTTTTAATTTAATTACTTATTATCGGGTAATATTTTGCACACCTCCTCTCTCCGTTTAAGCAAATGGTTATTTACCATTCATAATTTAAGAAGATATATTTACCCAGACATAATAATTTATAATCCAATTTATAAATAAGCATATTCATAATTTAGGCAAAAACAAACAATAATTAAAAATCAAACACATTTAAACTTTTCGCCATAATTATTATCGCTTTATTAGCCCCAGCGGCGTCATTTATAAATCTGTGTTGAAGAAACTCAGCGATGGGAGGTTTTTAGTAAACTTTAATAATTAAAATGAGTTGCTGATTGCTGTGAAACTTTCCAAAGCGTAGGTATATATTTATACTAAGTTCTATGAGCTAAAGAAGGACGTGACGAAAAAAAACGAGAATATGTCATTCAAGAATGTATAGTGAGAGACGGAGAAAAAATCTCAATCTTCTTTTTTAGCTTTACTCTCGTGTAACATTTTGGGTATTATTTTGTGGAGCCATTTTGGTAACAATTGTAAATATAATATTACATATCGATACATAAATCTGGAGCTAGAAGTTGCAGTAAAGAGCACGCGGTGTCAGCAAAACGCAATATCGGATATTCTATGGCACTACCGTTTGCATCAACTAAAGATTTGCTGTAATTTTATATGCAAAGGCGACTTTATTACCTGAAATATTCAAATAAAAATATATGAGAGTTTTGTATGACACATTCTAAGATGTAATTCTCACTGAAGGTACCTACAATGGTTCACATCGCAATGTAAAACGCCTATAGCATTCTTCGACACACGATCTAAGAAAGGTATCACTGAAAACGAAGTATCTTATCACTAGGTTCCCAGTTTTCCTCTGCCTTTCCTGCTATGTGCGGAATATATCGTAAAACTAAAAAAAAAGATAAGAAGAAAATAGTGCCAATAAATTAAAATTTTTCAAGCTCGATATTCTAACAAGTAAGATAAAGCACGGCCTCGATGCTTCTCTTTGATGGAGTAAACGTCGATTACAGATTACAATCTTAATACAAGAACGATATTTATCTATACATACGTATAAAAAAACAATTAAATGTACAGTTCAAATAATTATGTTTATTCAAATGGATGTATGTAGTTATTTACACCATACTAAGACACAAGCAATCATTTTTTTTTTCTTTTTGTTTTTCCGGACTAACCTCCGGAACAGCTGAATAAATTTAGACTTGCAATAAAAGATAAAGAGGATTGTAGAGCAACATATAGGCTTTTTTTATCCCTTAATTCCTATGAAATCGAGATTTTCACTCGAAAAACTTCGCTTGCCACACGCCAGTACCTACCGCATCAAAAATATGTAATAACTAAATAATTTTCTTTTAAATATGATTTTTTTTTGCAAAAAATCATACTAAATTCTGATAGCTTGAATGACCAATCAATTTTAACATTAAATAAAACGATACAACACAATTAATATACATAAATGAAATACAAACGCAAAGAAAATAAAACTTGTGTTGTAAATGTTCATATTTAATTTTACAATGTTGTACGTACGCTGAATTTAAATCAGTTGCTTTTTTGATGACACTACTAAGATAAAACTTCGATGAATCTGTACTTAGCATTATAAAATTGAAGAATTTGTTTGGATAAACGACCTAATCTTAGGAACTAGTGGTTGGAATAGAACCTGATCACCATTCTATCAAGGCACTCAGTGCATTCTTAGATTAATTAATTCGCTTGAACGCTTAAAGTACTTCTAGAAAGTCATATCAAATATATATATAATTATAATAGTCAGGAAAATTTTATTTGCGTCGCAATAGCCTAAACTTTAATATCTTGGGAAATGCCGCTTGATACTATGACCTGGGGTTTTTGCAGGAACGTCTTAAAATAAACATGTGAATTATCATTCGCAAATGTACCTATATTTCAAATATTGGCAGAACTTAATACTAGGCTTTGTTTTCCTACCTTCACTGCACTACCTTGTTGTTTCTGAAATTATTGCGTACAACCAAACTAATGATAATAATATTACTGTATATATTTATACACTAATATAATCATATTTAATTTAGGTGTATTTCATAACTTGCAAATTGTCAAATTCATTACGTGCTTGGGGAAAAAAGGGAATTGAAAAGAAAGCAACAAAAGTTCGATATAAGTTTTCTCATACGAAGACCCTCGAAGGGATCCTTCCTATCGGTAACAGTTAACTGAATTTGCCAGAAACTGTTGTATAACTCAATGCATGTTTTCAATTTATCCACTTTTCTCTTCTCGAAATATGTAAGTGAAAAGAAAATGTTAGAATAGTGGTTTGGGTAAGGGTAGAATAAAATTAGCTGCGTTTCGTTACAAGTTTCGTTCTAATCTATTGTTTTTTTCTAAAGCACAGTTTATATTTAGCATGTATTCACGCTTTATCCCGCATATTGCGGGGTACACAGGGGGAACCCTATGTTAAGGACTCCGTACCCCGTATTTTCCTCCTAATTTTCGAAATTGTCAACGTGTTAAATGTCAATGAATCGTCCTCGTCTTCCAGTGCAGAGCGAGGATATGAAATTAATGCAATCCCGGGGGCAATGAAACCTACAAACTCTCATGTTTAAAGGAAGTTTCCATAAAAAATTACATCGAGTCTCGTAACTTCCGTAACTTAACACACAATGTCTCGAAAATTAAGTGGAAAGTCGGGAACGGAGTGTCCTTACACTAGATACCCTCTGTCCTTCTATATGTAGGATACTGGGTGGAGCTAATCAAAAATACAAAAAAAATAAATAAAAAAGAATACATGAGACTGAAAATGTTGAAAAGATAACTGTAAAATTTGACGTGAGTCGGCATCCAAGACCATTGAATACGCCGCTAGGAACATTGTATTTCACCTGCAGTAGACGTGTGTAATGCGAGTTGAATGCAGAAGCTTATACTTCAGTTACATTAAATCATTTTAGTTTAAAGTTAATACAGTAGGTGGCTCAGCGTATGACTGTAAACTTGACGGTTACGGATTCGATTTCTACTTGAGGGATTCTTTTAGTGCAAGACAAAGAATTTCTCGAAGAATATGTCGCGCGTCCTATCTGATCAAATGTTAATAGAATTGGAGTAACTTGGTAGTTTAAGAGCTTGTCACGAACCGGTGAAATGTAGGGATGCTACATATATGTATATATTGTATATCTTCGAAAATGAATCCAATGAAAAAATAAATATTACAATGACACTCAATCACAAAAACCTCAAGATTTAATTTTTAAAAACTTATACGTGTCAAGAGTTAGGGGAGCGACGAGTTACTTGACCTTTCGTCTATCAATTTTATATAACTCCCACTAATCTCTCTTAGGTTTGTGTAGAATGCATAAAATGTAATGTAATTAAAGAGACTCGAGATCCTGCAGTCAAACTCACAAAGAGTTTTGCAGGACACTGTTTACACTACCAAAATTTAAAATATTTGTAAAAAAAATTCTAACAAGTAAAGCGTATTACACTGTTCAAGAATATTTAGAGAATAAGCATGTAAGGTATTAATGTCTATTGAATGTAATGCAGGATAGCTGCCAGCTAATGTAATAGATTGTACCATTGATTTTGAAAAGAGCAACTGTTGAGTTTCTTGCCGGCTCTTCTCAGCAGAACTGCCTTCCGAACCGGTGGTAGCTTTTTGTTCATATGTTCATTTGACGATTCTTACTTATAATAATTGCCTATTTGAATAAAGAATATTTTTAATTTGAATTTGAATTTATGTATTTTAAATAGTACTGATAATAAAATTAAAAAAAAAAAACAATATGAGAACATTGAATATTTACTTGGGGCCGTCTATAAATTCTACAGTTGTGAGTTCGTTTCTTATAATTTTAACGTAGCAGGATTGGAACCCGCGCCTCTCGTTTACTGTCCAAGCATTCTAACTGATACGCTTGTTTAACTCATTTAGACATCTGTGCGGAGATTTTTTTATAATGCGTTTATCTACTCGTATAACAGTATATAAGATGTAATACTTTCACATATACCCATAAGTAAAGGTACTATAATAAATAAATCTTGGTTGTTCATTCGCCCATATTTTCCAAGAAATTAATCTCATATCGGTTCAGTTAACTTTATGGTAGGTAGGTTAGGTACATGAGAACAATTAGGTCATTTTACATTTATTTTTTTTTGATCCTTTTCTTACTTTATTATATTTTAAAGCGTGAAAATCAAAGAAAAGATTTAAATTTGAGTTGTGAACTCAAAAAAGAAAAACGTAATAAAAATAGCACCAATTAACAAATGAAGTTAAATTTATTTATCTTCGTTATTATGGTATTTATACTAATATTACAAACAAACGTTATTATCTTTATAACATATTTTCCATTATTTTATTCATATTTAACATTAATTATATTAAATGGCACTTAATTATTATTTTATATACATTTTACATACAACATAAGATTAAATCTAACAAAAGATAAATCCAGGGATTTCAATTTTACTAAAAAATTAAAAACCATAAGGCTAAGAAACATAAATCAAAATATATATTTACGAACAAAATTTTTCAGTATCAAAATACACACTATTATTAACAAAAGGCATGGTTATAATAAGCTTAGATTTTTTGTTATCCACATGGTAAGTTAAAAGTTTAGTTTGCAAATTATGCGGCAAAACAACTATATCCTTTAACTTACGACTACATAAAGCTCTAACTTTCATAACACGGTGCTTAATTTCTACGTCCACTGAATTTTGATTACAATTTTCGAAAGGATAAATGCGTTTGTATCCTTCAGGAGTGTATAAATCGACAGCATTGCAATCTTCAAGGCCAAACTTGCTTTTGTTCACGTCAACTTCTTTGAATAGATCTACCACTTCAGTGAACAAGTCATCAAAATCTTCTTTACTATCATCCTCGTCCGATCTTGATCCTGGGGAAGAGATCCAAGCCATCGACTGCAGCCCGCTATGGTATAACTTGGTGCCATGTCGCAGCGGTCTGTTGTAAACGGTCGGCTGTAGTTGACAATGAATAACGCCAAAAAGTAGCAGAAGCGAAAATAAACGTCTCATTTCCTCTATTCTTAAGTAATAACTAAGTAGCAATGTATACGAACACCATATATAAATTAATAAAACATAATAATAAACTTAAACGATTTGCTGTTTGTGGATTGAACATGATTTTTGATCTTTTAGCACCGGTAGATGCGAGCAATGTAGAAGGGAGGCCTATGCTCAGTTGCGTCATAAAGCTGGCACTGATGATTATGATGTTTTAAAAAATAACATCTTTATCAGCATAAATGGAGTAGGAAAATCTTATTAGTATATACAAAAATTATATGTATATACTGGTGTAATATACCTATGTCTATATAATGTGACATATTATGATAAACTTTCGACCTGTTCAAACTTACTCTTCACGATATGTACCATGCAATATAATAATTCCTATACAATGCATAGAAATATAAAAAATAGAAGTAACAAAATAGAGACAAAAAAGGATATGAAGCAACAAAACATTGGTAAACTGGAACTTTAAACAAAAGTTAAATATATACATATTTGAGGCCTACGTGGCCCGTTGGCACAGGTGACTGTAAACGCGACAAAAATCATGTTTCTACTAGAAATATAACACAAAAACTACAGTCATAAAAACAATAATAAAGCCAATGGACTATCCACCCAGGACGCAAAAGACCGTGTAAAGTGGAGTAGGTTGAGTAGGAAGGCAGACCCTGGCAATAGCCGGGATTAATGCCAGAAAGAAGAAGAAGCCACTATTACATCAATTCTTTGTTCATATTAATAAATCTTATCATTATGCTTATTAGGTTCTCTCTCTTATTTCTCTTATTCATAAAATATTCCATATTGTAAACAAACAACGGGGAAACCCTATATGTTGGAGATAACATGAAATTGTAACCTTTTATCCCTTTTACGTTATCGGTGAAGTGGTTGTCGCCCTAAATTGAAATAAATTGAAATGGAAACTATTTACTTAGGAGGAGTCATTTACCGACGCCAGTCAGGAGGGGGTAGGGGTATCGGCACAAGCGTGCTACTGCTTGGTACTACTGAGTGAAAGCGACGATTGTGGGTTCGATTACCGCTGAGGAGCATAAAATATGTCATATTTTAGTTTCTTCGCCGTGGTAATGATGGAAAGCGTTGCGTTGAGTTCCGCCACACTCAATTGCACAATAATACACTCGCATTTAGAACAAATGAAAATATTATATTATATTATTGCTAGTAAATGTGAGCGGTTCAAAGCAGATAACTTTACAATAATGAGTCAAAGAATGTGGTAATGCTTCTTAATAATTTTTTATCGTCTTTTTATTACTAATAATACTTTATTCAACTGTAACAATAATTTGTAATGGGTATTTTTATTTTTAAAGCTTCACGCTGTACACCTTACACTAGGTTTAGTGGTAAATCACTCCATTCTCATTAAGATATTTACGTTTCCCATTTTCCACCGAATATAGCGTGATGAGGCCCCACATTTCCTAGTTACCAGAGAAACGAAATAAAAATATTTAATTTCTTTGAGTGCGCCACGACTGGCCTCATTGGTTATTTTTTTTATTATTATTATTTAAATAGAGTTTTTTTCATTTCTTTTTTGTACGCACGCATAGTGAATTTAGAGTGAAATGCTTGTGATATGGAACTATACATATTTCATGGAAAAAAAATATTACAGACTTCAGAGATACAGATGCCGTGCTACTAAAACAAAATAAAATCTTACAAAAAGTAAGATTTTTTTTTATATATTACCATTTACCACTTAATACAGATAATTAAACATAATAATATTAATAAAGTAAAGAAATCGTTTTGAAAATGACTTCTTTCTACCATTACTTACCTATTTAACAACAGAAACAATACAAACTAAACACATTTGTTTATATATGCATAATGTATCATCATTCTAAGAAACCCACGACTAATGTTTATTCTCTCCAGAACGAACGATAAAGGATAAACTATGACCCATCGCACGTATATAAGTGCAACTGAGTGAGCATCCGTCTCAGTTTAACAAATACAAGAACAAAACCAACATGTACGCAGTCGTGGTTTTGGGATTTTTGGCGCTGGCTAGTGCCGCGCCCCACTACGGCTATCACCACCATGGTCACCACGAACGTTTCCCACATTCTTTCGATTCGGAACTCGATAGATATTTGAGGCAAAACGTTTTTGATACCAGAAGATTTTGGGAAGATTTACAAAGAGATATGATGCAGCTCGACACGATGTTGGCGGACCTCGGCAAACATTTCCCAAGCAGTGTATCAAGTGAAAAGATTGAAGGTAACGAGTACGTAATCACTATACCTTTGACAGGCTACAGAGAAGACGAGATCGTTATTAAAGCGAGGAAGGGATTACTTGTAGTCCAAGCTGTCCATAAAGTTGATGGTGAATCACAGAGAAACTATCTGGACGTAAGGACTTTGCCCGATTGTGCTAACGAGGCTGGTAGCTGGACTTTTGATGAGGGAATTCTTAGAATTACATTCCCATTACATAAAGATGGAAATACTGATGCAGTGACAGAGGCTGTCGTCACAGATGCACCACAACACAGTCGTGAAGAAATGGAGCCACATGATGGGAATAGCAAACCAAATTATGATGATGATATCAGGGGAGTCCCTAATGCGAGGGACATTGAAGTGAAAACTAGGGTCTTGACTAATGAAATCCCAAAAAGAACTCCTGTAGAAGCTACCACCTACGCCGTCGATTTAAAAGGTGAAGTCGAACTATTACCAGCTCAATTTTAAATTTTTTTTTTCGGATTTAATTATATCTATACATACAAGGTGTTGTTTTTTTCTATTTTATTTTGTTATATTAAAGAGAGATTTTTGGTAGTAAATAAGTAAATAAATATTGTTATTTTATATTTGTTTAAACAGATGTTCATTGTTGATCTATCTAAATAGTAGAAACGTTTTTATTAAATTTGTATAGTATACAAAAATGAATAATCCTTTTTCCATTGTTTTTCACGACATTTTAAAATGTTATTATTATTACTTAATATATAGTATATATTAAGTAATAATAATATATACTACTATATGTGTTGTGGCACCGTTATACTCAATGTGACTATATATATAATGGTTGTAAGTTCGATTTCCATTTATTTATTTTTCGTTTTCCTGCTCTAGTAAACAAAGCGTATCGTTGAGTAGCGTCATTCAAGGTGCTATATTTCTAAAATTGGACGGTGCGTGGGGGATCGGTTGACTAAAAACAAGACTCCCTCTGTTTACCCTGATATATGCGGGATAAAGAGAGAAGCTTATTTTTAGGCTTCCGTACCTAAAAAGGAAAAAACGGAACCCTTACAGGATCACGCTGTCGTGGCGTACCATAAAAGGGACGGTTGAGGGTTCGATTCCCACTCGAGGATAACAAATATGTATGTAATATTTTTATTTCGTTCTGGTAACGATACAAAGTGCGGCATTAAGTTCTATCTTTTAACACGCAATGCCTCCACAATTCTGAGGAAAGTGAAGAGCTGAAGTGTCTGACTGGAATCGGAATGTCTTAACTAGGCTCCCGCGATACCGCATAAAGCTAAAAAAATATAAAGAAATATAAGGAAATTGTCAATGTCATTATCCCTTAATTTAATCATATATTTATTAGTCAAGTACTATACATATAAACAAACTAGAGGACGCGTGCAGCTTCGTTTGCTTATTTTGGGGGTGAATAAACCATAAAACATGTGTTCAATGAAATATTTTTAAGAGTCTAAATTTCTAATTTTATAAAAATCGGTGGCGATTAAAAGATTTTTCCATACAAACATAACATTTAACCCCTTATATGCCCCTTTAGGGTTAAAATTTTTCAAAACCCCTTCTTAGTGGATGTCCAGATTACGAAAGTAAACATCTGTCCAAATTCCACGTTTCTACGCACAGTGGTTACGGCTGTGCGTGCGTCTTACCTCAGTCAGTGAGGACAAATCCTTTTATATATATAGATTAGTAAGTAAATATAATTGACTTGCATTACCAATTGTTTTTATTGGTATAATATTGTTTGTGTGTATTTTGTTTTCTTAATTGACGTTTGTTCTCGTCTATCTTATATGATTATCTTTCTCAAGAAGTATTGATTGTGTAATGATTTTTTTTTTGTTTAGACATAAAAACATAAAAAGTACATATATGAAGATATTATACATGACGTTTATCATTTCGATAAATGTTTAAAATAATCTTTTATCTTAAAATTGTTAAAATTGCCACTCAACACACTAATGTCTCTACTTTTACCATGCTATATGCTAAATATTAACTATTTAGAATAACATTATTTATTACATAGATACGAACGTATTATAATAAAAATATATAATATTAATCGGCAAGTTCGAGAAAGGTCGCGTAAGACTCACAGATTAATTATTATTTATTAGATTAGATATGGCAAGTTCACCATCTTTTTATATGAATTAAAAATAAATTATTTTGTAAATAATGGGTAACTATTACCTTACAAAAAAAAACATATTTATGGCATTCAAAAGGGAGGATGCTAATAACATCCATTTTGCTTTATAATCCTCTATGTCAATATATAGTATTTGTATGTATGTACTTTATGAAATTACTCAGCGAAGTGTAAATAGATTTTGGTGATTCTTATTAGTATAGTAGTTATTTTTTTAGCACTTCTTAAAACAATGAGTATTGATGATTACACGCACTGAGTACAAAAATATTAATTTCATACTGATGTCTGTATCACACAGTTGAATGGACTTTAGTCCCGGAATACGATACGCACTCATATATACTACTGACGGCCCGCCCGCGGCTTCGCCTGCGTGAACTACTTTATTATTAATTATGTCTCCATGAGTACCTACGTCCTATAAATGACGTCCATGCAAAATTTGAGACTCCTAGCATTTGTAGTAACGAAGTTTCACACAAAGTTTGAACCCCAAAAACAACCCCTTAGGTGTCGAATTTTGCAAATTTCCGTCTTAGCGAGCACCTACGTCCTATAAATAACTCCTATGCAAAATTTGAGATACCTATCACATGTAATTTCTCAGATTTCGTGATGAGTGAATGACCTTTCGATTTTATATATATAGAGTAGTTAAAACTGTGGTTTAATTTAAAGTGATGATGTCAATTCCACCATTCTCATCATATATATATACATACATTACGGCAGATATTTTTGTAGTGATTGAGAATCAGAATATGATAAAATTCAATATTAAGTAATATACTTGCATTTTAAAGAACAGAATTTGAGTAGAGAATCTTTCCATTGATTGCAGTCAACTAGAAGGTGAAACAATAAAGTTGGATGACCGATTATTATTTTATTTAAACATAATAAATGTGTGTCTGTGCATACAACAGTACATGAAGAAATAAAGTAAAATAAAGTGAGACATGCAAGCGATGAAAATAAATATAATAGTCACTTTTAGCATTTCATCTAGATGGAAATAATACGTAAGATGGTTTACTGTATAACAATTTAATAAATAATTAAGGAGATGTCAGTGATTCGGAATGACCTAGCCTACGAGTGGTAGGTATAGTATGACCGACGCGAACGGGCAGATGACTTTGATGGTTTTGTAAATTTTTATATATTTTCGAATTACTGTTAATTTTTATTTAATTATTTGCTGCTTATTACTACTACTACTTATTAATTTATCTCAGTTCGGTTATCTATACCGATGTTATACACTTAAAATATCGTAATTTTAATCATTTGGGATTTTATTTAATATTGTTCGCAAAAATTATTAATTATTTAATATAGAAAAATGTTTAGTACGCGCGCACGGCAAACTTTAGGTACTTTTTCTAATATTAAGAATTTCCTTTAGTTACTTTTACTTCTTTTGTTTGTTCATTTCGGTTACTCAGATATTTTATCTAATAATAAATCTCCACTTATTATTCTTTTTTAACTTATTTTAATTATTTAGGCTTATATTTTCTTACAAATTCTATTGAAAACCGAAAATAATTTCATAAATATATTTAATACTTAATCGTATAGTTCAAGCCGGCGTAGCCGCGTCCGGGCCCACTAGTATATACATAAAGCAGGGTAGGCTGAAAATTCCTGGGAAGCTAATGTAAAGACGCTCCGTTCCCTATTATGATACCTCCGTCCCCCACGTCCAGAATTCTTGAGGCACTGCTTGTTGGGTAGTGGGACTGAATGCCGCGCTCGATCAGGGTGAGAAAATGAGAATATTACACTCCTAGTGGGAATGAAATCCACAACCGTCACGTTTACATTGGCACGTTTGTGGTCCTGCGCCACAAGGGATACTGTACTATCATAACAAGTATAATAAATTCTTACTAGCACTGTAAACTCTGTTTAACAATAGAAAGGAGAGACAAAAAACAAGAGAACTGTACCTTTATTTTTTAAGAATACACCTGGTACTACTTATGTGTAGCAAAAAATAACAAAAATAACAAATAAGGCTTTCAATATAATATGTATAATATACAAAAATCACCGCAACATCCAATTTTTGACAGCCATCGAATAATATTCAATTGCGCTGCTGGGAACTTCATCAACCGGCCAACTCAAGTTATATATATTGCATTTATTTTTGTAAGCAAAAGTTATTACAACAAAATCGTCTTCAACGTCCCAAAATCCATCCGAAATATCAACAGAAACGGGCAGCAGATGCAAATCTTCCAAATATTTGACAACGCTTCCACTTTCTGTTTTCTCTGTTACTCCTATCCTCGCAAACAAGAGACGATGCATGGTTTCCATCGTAACATTCCATAAACTGACGCCTGGTACATGATATTTTAATATATATTCATTTTGAGTATATATTTCATTTTTGTTCACATTTTCATTGCAGAACATATTTCCAAGTGATGATTCGACCTCAAGTAATTCTCTACCAATATTTTGTTGTTTCATTTCTTGTTTCTGCTTCCACAAAGGTAGTTTCTTCTCCCACTTTTGTATTTTCAAACATTGTTGAGAGTTTATTACGTGTAATATCAATACTAAGAATATTATACGATACATGTCGCGAAGAGTGAGCACTTAAATAACCAAGAGTTTATCATAAATTACATTTAATGCATATTTTATGCCAGCGACATGTTTGCTTAGTTTGATAAGAGACCATTTATTAGTACATATATTATACTATTAAGATATTCCTACTCTGTTTATTTTGAAAGAAAAAGAGAATGAAAGAAAAATCGAGAAACTATTGGAATCGATCTATTGGTTTATAACTCTATTGAAATAAGAAATCACTAAATGGCAAGGGAAACTTGCCAAAGTACGACAGTAAAAACTTCATATTAAATAGGTTTAGCCATTTATAAAATTAGCGTGAACGAATGCACAGACAATCAGATTAAAAAAATCATTGTTTTGGGATCCTATTAGATAAATTAAAAAATAACAAAAAACATTCCAAGAGCTATAAAATTATTATAAAATTAATTAAAATTTATTAAGAAGAAAAATAAAGAATAGATTATAAACAAAGAATACGTTGGCCCAAGTTCAAAACTGCAGCGCAGCGTCAACGCTCATGTACAGAATACAAAAATAAAATTATTACAATTTACAATTTGTATTCTACAATTATATCTCTAAATATGTGTTACTAATCATGTTCAAAACAAACAACAGACCGTTTAATAATTTTATTACAATTTTATAATTTATAAATAATCAATAATAATTTATAATTTATGAATAATCGTTGTTCATCAGTACTTAGTTACCTCTTAAGAACAGGAGAAATGACTCGTTTATTTTTGCTTGTGCTGCTTTTTGGCGTTATTCAGGGTCGGTTTAGACATACCGGACTTCAGCGCCGTCATCGACCGTTGTACTCTATCGGTGCGCGACCTATGTACTCATCAGGATATGACGAGGAAGATGAGGAAGACAGTAAAGAAGAATTTAATGATTTGTTCACCGATGTTGTAGATCTATTCATAGAAGCTGACGCGGAAAGAAGACTTCATGGCATTCAAGATAACGATGCTGTCGATTTATACACTCCTGAAGGGTACAAGCGAATCTATCCATTCGAAGATTGTGATGAACATTCATTGGAAGTACAAATAAGACACCGTGTTATGAAAGTCAGAGCTCGATGCCAGCCACGTGTTTGCCAGTTGAAGGATATCGTCGTTTTGCCAGACAATTTGCAGTCTAAACTTTTAACTTACCATGTGGATTATATAAAATCTAAGCTTATTATAACCATACCTTTTGTTACGAATAGTGTGCATTTTGACAGAGACGAATTTTGTCCACGCGTCGATATGGTTCCGTATTTAAGATAATGATTGGTGATCTTTTTAAAATTTGTTTTTCTTTTTATTTTTCATTTCTGAGCTTAATTAATTTTAATTTAATATTAAATGTGAATAATAATAATAATGGAAGATATGTGTACATATATAAATATGATAACATGTTGTATAATATGCGGGTTTTTTTATTACTTCTTTGTATTAAAATATAATTATTATACATCTCCGAACCTGTTGTTTCAATATCATATTACTTAAATAATTAATCTTCACGCTATATCACGCATACAAGGGGGTAAGTAGAGGGAACCTCGGTTCCGTCCATTTTCCGCCGAATTTTGGAGGCACTGCGTATTGAGTGGCGGAACTCAACGTCGCGCTTTACTTATTGGTTCAGATTGTCTTAACACTAGGTTCCCTCTGCCTACCTTGCTGTGTGGGGGATACAGCGTACGCATAACGCGTAGCCATGCAGAATAAAGCGTGAATGTTCTTAACAGAATGGACAAATGAAAATAATTTATTTACGAAAAATCCCCAAATGTAAATTGGAATCACTCGATCCATTTACATTAATGACAGCGTGATAATTTTAAAGAATTTTATTATCTTCATTAACATGTGTGAATTAAATTACTTTCCAATAAATCAACAACTAAAAAACACTAAAACACATAATGGAAGTAATTTTATAATACTTATCATAATATGAAATATTATATATGTAAAATATTACACGCTTTTATTTATTACACATATCTATGTATGAATATTTACTTCATACAATTATTTTACTTAAGTAAATTTTAGCGTAAGTATAATAAACATACTTATACATGTAAAATCGTACATAATTATATATATACCTATTATCTAAGATAACATTTAAACTTAAATTAATTAACTAAAAGGAAAAAATCTAATATGCTAAATTTAATATTTTTAAATTTCTAAAACAAAAATATGACAAAAAAGCCACAGATTAGCACAGGCTTAAAATGAAACTTGTGTTTACAAAACAATGAAATATCGATTCAGTCTTACATAAACACTGCTATGAATACTATAGTTAAAAGTAGTACGTTATTTCTGGATATATCAGGATAGACAGAGAGTATAGTTAAGACACTTCGTTCACCACTTTAAAGAAAGAGTGCTATAGTATAAAATGAGGCCATTTCTGTAAGTAAACACGACGGTTCTGGTTTCAATTTCCACTTGGATAAATGATTTTTTTTTTAATATTTTCATTTCTCTGCTCTGGTAATCAGACGCATCTGGAATCAGCGCGGAGTTGAGTTCTGGAAATCTCTGGCAAATGTCTCGAAAATTCGGCGAAAAGTGGTTAACGGCGTGTCTTTACACTAGCTCTCGGCTGGGAACCTTGCCTTCACGTCTACATATACGGGATATAACGTGAATTTAAAAAAAGAAATAATTAATCACTATTCATTTGTTTTTTTACTGGCCCTGTTTGAATTATTGGCACGATACGTTCACCTGTGGATGGCATAGGCAAAATTTTAGGAGCTACCACAGTTAAAACGCCGTCGGATGATAAGCTTGATTTCACAGCATCAGGCAAGCAGCCTCGTGGTAATGGGTACCTGCGTAAGAACCTTCTAGAAATGAAGCCGTGTTCGTCTTGCCGTTCTTCGTGTTTGGCCTCGACTACTATAAACTTATTAATAACTTTTACATTTATTTCATCTGGTGCAAAATGTTGAACGTCGATGCTGATTTGGAATTTCTCGTTGTTCGATATAGAAGTGTTTTTTAAGCCTATCTGGTTGAAGCCGCCGGTGATTTCTTCGATCTGCCGTAACATATTTTCCCATGGTTTGAAGAAGTCCCGTGGCACTACCTGGTTGAAACGCCGGTCGGATTTCGCGGATAAAGGCCTTTGCTCACAAATAAGCGGTATCAACGACATTATTGCCCTTTTCTTCCTCTTTCAAACAGCCGAAGTTAACTTTAGTTGTTTACGTTAACAAACTGCTCGCTAGTCGCAAATCGCCTCTTTATATACAGGCAGCGACACCTATTACCATTAACTCGAACATGTCAGAAAATTCAAGAAAAGTATAGAAGTAGGTTGTTCTGTAAGAATTTTCTAGAATGCCATATGCATTACCGACATCTAGTGGCGAGTAGCCATAACTGTGTAGTAACTTGGTAATCTTGTTTACTTATGTTGTAACTAGATGTCGGTGTATTTAAATGTGTATTAAAGATTTTATAGATAAATATAGTATGGTATAATTATTGTACTAACAAAACAACCGGAAAATAACTTTACAGTTAACTAACAACCAGAATCTTTATAAAAACAACAAGTAACAATAGAATCAGCGCGCTCCATCGATCGTAACCTATAAAATAAACTTTTTTTTATTTGTTTACCTTTTATCTCATAGCTCCGTGAATAGGGTATACTATTATAAAGCATAAGAATTTATTTGGTTTAACGAGCTAATCTCAGGAACTAGTGGCTCGAACTGAAACACAAACTACATGTATCTGGGAAACTATAGGCGTTACGTAACTTCAATAGTTTTTTTTTTGCCCACTTGTGCACTCTTGGTTATAAATAACAACTTATCACGCGAGCGAAAACGCAGGAAAAGCTAATTTATTTATAATTTAAATAACAATAACACATACCGAGAAAATAGCATTGTTGTTTAATATACCTACATAAATCATTTATTTTACGATAATAAGCCAAAACGCTTCGTTTGGTTCAATAGTTCACTACTGATTTATAGTTTCATATTATGCAAAATATTGAAATTGGACGATAAACTCAGAACGGAGTGTCTTATTGGTAGGTCTACATAACCTGATATATAAGAGACTAGTGGACCCGAACGCGGCTACGCCCGCTTGAGCTATACGAATATTTATTAAATATATTTATGAAATTATTTTCAGTTTTCAATAAGCAGATGAGTTAAACAAGCTCATTTTGGGTGACATTTTCTAACAACAAACTTTGCAAATCGTTGCTTAGCAACGGTCGCATAGCGACGGTTGTTATTAACATGGCAGAATAAGTTGCATGTCAAACTAATAAGTATTTTAATATATTGGTACATATCGAAAATATTACAAATATGAGAAAATAAGTATCCTATGCTCATCCCGAGACACTCAAGTATCTCTATATGAGTATTTTATCACAACTAAATTAGCGGTCTGGCCCTGATTGCGTAAAAGACAGACAGACAGAGTTACTTTCGAATTTATAATATAGGTATGGATAAGCATAAAATACCGGCCAAGTGCGAGTCGGACTCTTGCACAAAGAGTTCCGTAACCATTACTTGTTGTATGGGAACCCTCTTAAATATAATCAATTTCTGTATAATAATAAATATAATAATAGAATTATTTAATTTTTAAAGTGTAGCAAGAAAGCAAACTACAAGTTTTATATAAACATTATTAGCAATAATGTTAATAGGCTATCAGTCGTCAGCGCAACAACACGAGATGGAAATATTTGTGGTGCTCTCTGTTCTCATCGGGTGAGATATTTTAAATATACTATATATACTTTTATTATACAAGAGAATAAATCTTACAATTTTAAATATAAATTGTTGTAATAAAAAAATAATTAAAATAACAAAAACCCTAGCTGCATGAAACTTAAAGGAAAATAAACAAACCCAATAGTTTATTAGGATTAACAGTCGGTAAATCCTAATAAACAAATGAAATATTTCTAAAATAGTAATTATGTATTTATATAAAAGAAGTGCATATTATTTTATACGAATTGCTGTTAATAACACTGTAATAAATCGATAATATTATGACTGTTATATATGGGTGAATGTCTTTTTAATGTTTTCGTTTCACACACCTTATTTTCCCGTGGTACATTGATTTTTTTTCGTGTTGATTGGCGGAAGTAAATGCCGCGTTTCTGCCTTGGAACTAGAGCGAAGAAATTGAACTATTAATATTCATGGGATCGAACCCACAAACGAAGTTACAGTCACACACTTGTGCCACTGCACCACGGCCGCTGCGCTTGTTTAGCACCTCTAAAATTTGAACTCAAAACTTTGGATTCGAATTACCTACTCAAAATTTTAACTTTATGGTATATCATATTAATTATCCATGTAAATATTTAATATGAAAAACGAAGGATATTTTATAACATCGCCATAATAGATCATTTAATATTCAATAGCTAATTTCATATCACTACTTACTCACACTCTTAAAATAAATTGCTTTGTACTAGTTTAGTTATAGCCAATAACAAGTAAACATATAAGTTACTCAGAGATAAATTTTACTTGAATATAAACATTTTGATTTCCAATAATTTAAATAAGGATTTGTATTAAAATTATTGTATTTAGGCAATTATAATAAATGTTAGTGGAGAACGGAGTGTCTGAACACTAGGGTTTTTTCAGTATCTCTCACGAAAAAAGTAATCTAACTTAAAATTTCTCTCTATATTACTAAAAACTGACCATAAAATAAGTCTTTTCTACCGTAATAAATATAAATGTCAATGTTATGTAAAAAAATACATTTCAGGCTCACTCAAGCCACTTATGTCTCAACGCCGTCGAGTCTGTGTTTTGATAAGAGCTTTATATTCGGCGTTGCAACCGCTGCTTATCAAATAGAAGGCGCTTGGAATGTCTCAGGTAAATTTTTTTTAGCTTCCCGTTATATCCGGCACAAAGCAGAGAGGACCTGGGAACCAAGTGGGACCACTCCGTTCCGATTAAGACATTAACGTTCCCCACTTTCCACCTAACTCTCGAGATATTGTATGTTGAATGGCCGAACTCAACGGCGCACTATGCCTCGTCACTAGAGCGAGAAAATGAAAAAAATATATATTTCATTCCCCCGAGAGGGAGTTGAACTCCTGTGCCCGTGCTCCTCGGCGCGGCGGTGTCTAGAATTAATTTTAATAAGTATAATCATTCCAAATCCGATATAGTATCCATATTACGTTAAAATATTATATAAATACTTCAGTTTAAATAACAGATATTTACAATGTTTTTAGCAAAACTCTTCAATTGTATTACTTCTTATATTAATCTATAAAAAAAATATTAGATGTTTTCATTAATAATTAAGCCTATGAACTTATAGGATCAAAGGTTATAAAAATAAAAAGTAAGTTCCTATATTCAATTAAAATTAATTAAGTACATATTCTAAACGTACGCTAAAGATAAATTATAATATACCTAAGTGAAGTAAACAAGACGTTCCCCTTGTCTTATTTATGTTATAGTCTGGTCTCGATTATTAATAAAATAGTATTTCTGACTAGAAGTTAAAGAGTTATATTAGTAAATATATATATAATTCAATTTCACGCATTATCCCGCAAATAGAAGGATAGACAAAGATAACATTGTGTCAAAACACTGTTCACTCTGTCCAGGAAAGGGTGAAAGCATATGGGACAGATACACACACGCAAGACCCGACAGAATATTTGATCACAAAAATGGCGACATTGCGGCCGACTCGTACCATTTGTTCAAGGAGGATGTTAAACGTTTGGTTGAACTGAATGTACAAATGTACAGGTTTTCTATATCTTGGCCCAGGATACTTCCAAATGGGTTGAGCAAGTATGTGCCTTTATCATTTATTATCTACATAGATTCATAATTATCTGTATCATAATTTTCTGTAGACAATTTTTCTGAAGGCAGAGAAAATCTTTGATTTTGGTTGATTCGAATGTACTACGGAAGAAAACTTAAAATTTCCATCTTATTTAAGCGAGAGGGAAATGAAAATAATTTAAGTACCTACATTTTATTAGCTTCACGTTATATCCTGCACATAGCAAGGCAGAAGGGAACCTGGGAATCATTCAAGGCATTGTTTTTCTGAGGTTCAGAACTCAGCGTTTTGCCTCGTTACCACAGCGAGACCATGAAAGTATTAAATATTTCATTCTCCCGAGTGGGCATCGATCCTACCACCATCGCTTTTACATTCGAACGCTTGTTCCTCAGCACCACGACAGTTTCAACGGCCTCTAAGTACATAATATAATCAATCCCCCCAATGGGTATCGAACTCGCAACCATCGTATGCTCCATAAGAATATAGATACAATAAAATAAATTTTCTCCATTTCTGGTATCAGCGAAGTAAGTCAAGATGGGATCCGATACTATACAGCGTTGATAGATGAACTTGTTCATCACAAAATTTATCCTGTCGTCACGATGTACCATTGGGACCTACCGCAGCCTCTTCAAGACCTCGGTGGATGGACCAATCCGATAATAGCTGATTATTTTGTCGACTATGCTAAGGTGAGTAATTAAAATATATAAAAATATTTTTATTAAAGCCTTACCCTTAAAATTTACGCTCATAAATAAATTATTATCACGCCCAGTCGTTGTGGGTTCTATTCTTACTCGTGAGAATGAACAACAAGACGCACACAATGACAAGAAAATATGAATTGAAATATTTTCCATCTCCCTTTCCTAGAAAAAACTCTAATTTAAATACAATTTTTGATTATCTTTGTCATCACTGCTGCTTTTAATTATATATTTTCTAACATTAACATATTTTCTGTCAGATATTATTCGACAATTTCGGTTCTAAAGTGCCAGTTTGGATAACATTCAATGAACCATTATCATTTTGCCAAGACGGCTACGGCGGCACGGACGCGCCAGGGGACAAGTCAAGCGGCTTCGAAGATTACTTATGTGGCCACAATGTGTTGAGAGCTCACGGCATGGTCTATAGAATGTACGACAGAGAGTATAGAAAACTGTTGAAGGGTGAGTTAGTTGTATAAATGTTCGACGTTACTTGATAAGAGCGTAAGGCTTAATCGTCAGAGTGCTTGGACAGTCTGTAAGGGGTGCGGTCTTAAATCCCGTTACGTTAAAAAAAAAGCAATTATCGAAATTATAATGGAAAACAGGATGATTAATTAACTAATGAAAGATATTATTTATGTATGGCTTTAATTCTTTTTTAGCTGACATCGGTATAACCTTGGACTTCTCATGGCGGGAACCTAACACTACTTCAGAGGATGATCGTATAGCCGCTGAAACTGCTAGACAATTTTATGTGAGTTATTAATAATAAATAATATTAATATTAAAAATATTTTATTTCAATGAAATAAAATATTTTAAAATAAAACAAATTACGAAAATACATAAAAATCCTCATTTCTCCGCTCTGCTACATAAAACGTGGAATTAAGTTCCGCTACTCAACACGCAACCTCCTGAAAATTTAATGGAAAGTTGAAAACGAAATATTTTAACACTATCAACCATACCCTGCTAATTACTACGAATCCTAAATATATTTTAAAATATTATTTCTTTACAAATTTCAGTTCGGCTGGTTCGCACATCCAATATTTTCCAAGACCGGTGACTATCCCTACATTATGCGTAAAAGAGTAGACGCTATATCTCGAAAACAACATTTTACACGTTCTAGGCTACCGACATTCACTTCAGAAGAAATTGAAATTATAAAAGGCTCAGCTGATTTCTTAGGTTTAAATCATTACACAAC
The DNA here is from genome assembly GCA_013403645.1 of Heliconius nattereri. Taxonomy (NCBI): domain Eukaryota; kingdom Metazoa; phylum Arthropoda; class Insecta; order Lepidoptera; family Nymphalidae; genus Heliconius; species Heliconius nattereri. The sequence goes on along the minus strand of JAAIXI010000229.1, from coordinate 4,226,462 downwards.
ATATTTAGTATCTAAAAATAAAGGAAAAATATCAAATATACCCTCTTTTGAAGCGGATATGGGTGGCATTATAACGCAAAAGGCAGAATGGCCGAAAAGTAATTCTTCTTGGATACGAGTAAGTGTCGTTTGTATGAATATCATATATATATATATATATATATAATATGAAAATAAATAGCGAGATTTGAACCCGTGCCTCTTGGAAACCGAATAAGTGGGATTATAAGTGGGAAAATAAATTTTAAAACATAGTTATTTTTTCAGGTAGTTCCATGGGGTTTCAGAAAATCTCTGAATTGGTTGCGTAAAGCGTATAATAATCCAGCAGTTGTTATAACCGAGAACGGTATGTCCCTTGAGAAGGGCCTAGAAGACGTACGAAGAATAAAATATATTGAGGGTTACCTAAAATCCTTACATACAGCAGTTTATAAGGACCAGTGCAATGTTTATGGTTATACATATTGGAGTTTGATTGATAATTTTGAATGGACTAGGGGATATTCGTAAGTTTATCTATTAATAATAAATAAGGAACGGCATGGTGCCGCCACAGCGTGTCGCCACGGTCAGAAAAAGTATCTTTCCGATATATTATATTGAAAAAAAAAATTCCAACCGGTTTATGAATCATATTAACCATTATAAAAAATCTTGAAAAATTAATTTTAAAAAATATGATTTCATGCAACGGCAGTTCAAATATTCAGTTAAAAAATATTGCTTTTGTTTATCAAAAAAGAAAAAAAAATACAAAGTACATAATAAAATTAATTAATAACTGTATTTTTATAATTTCAGTGAACGTTTCGGCCTCTACGAAGTGGACTATGACAGTCCAAGCAAAACTCGTCACAGGAGAATGTCAGCGGAGTACTATAGCATGCTAAGTAGAACTAAATGTATACCGACATTTGAATATATCGACAATCAAATATAAATTTTAAGTAAATAACTATATTGTCTTATTTAGTTTCTAAAATATCAACTAATTTCCAAAATAAGGATCCTTAAACCTCTTTTTTATGCCTTTTAAGAAAAAAAAATGTTTTTGACACAAAAGTAAATTTTCAATTTTAATATACCATAGGAAATTTAATTTCATTTTGTATAAACGAAAAATAAAAAATATAAATGATTAATATAAATAAAATAAAATATAATAGAACAGAACAGGTTCCCTTATTCTACCTGCCTGGCCTATGTGCCTATATTTTTAATCATAACTAAATAAAACAATTAAATTATTTTCATCGTTATATTTATTTAAAAACATAGTTCACTTAAATCTATTAATAACTGGAAGACGTTTCTTCCTAAGGCAATTTAGTTTTATAAACTACATAAGCTAAAATATTAATAAATTATGAACAGACTTAAACCTATTACCTATACGTAAAATTTATCAAAATAACGGTTGGCAGATAAAATTATTTAATTATTTATAAACGTCGTTAAATTATTTTAATATTCCTTCCAACTTTTTATATAATTACATAACATTATTGTTAAAATATGAAATTTATTCAAACCATAGTGTGTTCTTATGAAAATAAATTGTACATTTCTGTTAAGATGTATTTTATTAAATTTTTATTATAAGCTATATTAAATTCAGTGTTCTTGAACCTCAATTTTAATAAAAATTTAAAAAGTAAATAATAATTTCTTTAAATTTTAAATCAATTTAAAAAAAACTTGTCCGATATTTTTTGTGCAGTTATATTTGTAACAAAATAAATATATAGAGCAATTCAAAGCTAAATTACAATTTATCATTATTACTAGTCCAATCTTGATAAATGAAAAGCATATATACCTATAAGATAAAGTATTTTAAATATACCATTCTAAATCAGCCTCTTCACAACAATACTATAGAAAATATCTGGTAATAACTTTTTTGTTTTAATAAACAAAAACTTTTTTTAAAGTTTTATTATAAATATTTTTAACATAACTACGAGGCCAGCCGTGGCGCAGGTGCACCAAGTGTGACTGTAAACGCGACTGGTTGTGTGGGTGCAGCGTTGACTTCTGCTACTCAACAGAAACGTGGGAAACGAAATGTCTTAACATTAGAATTCCTTCTGTCAATCCTGCTGTGCGCGGGATTACAGCGTGAAGCTAATAAAAAATAAAAGTATAAATACGAAACGTTTAAAGTAAAACTGAATATATTTGAATAAGCCTGGCTTGAAAACAACACTAAATAATGTCAATATTTAAAATCCCCATATAACCAATATTCAAAATACTCTGACACTAATAACTTTTCTAAACATTCTTAACCTTCAAGCAGTCGCGCGGTATTTTGTAACGATAGCGGTCGCGCGTAACGTAAAAGACTACTAGGTCATTTAAGGAATTTCATTCGCTACGTAATCTAAACTACGCGGTACTTCCCCTTAACCTAGAATTATGCAATTTAGCAAGAAGTAAGAAATTACAGAACAAATAAAAATAAAAATTGGTAATTACTAAGTATATCATCTAAGTATATCAATAAAAAGTACATACACTCTAGAGCTGAAATTTGTCAACTTTTAAAAGTTGTGCCTTAAAATTATGCAAATAGTACTTCACGGTAAACAAATCCAGCTTGCACTTAAACGCTTTTTTATTTTAAAAATACCAACGAAATAAATATTTGATTCAAAATAGTAAATAAAAATTCTACACAGTGTCGCGCGTAAACTTTTCGACGAAACAAAAGCTACTTATACATCACAGAACAGAGAGAAAAGGGAAATATAGCTTATTTTGTTTGTGAGATATGAAATATGGCTACTTGAGGCGAGAAATATTTATGGCGATAGTATTAGGAATTATAAACAAAAAAAAATTCAGTGCGGTCGAATCGACACCGCGCGACTTCTCGAAGGTTAAAACACAATTTTGCCAAAAAAGTTTTAAACATGTCTATTTTGTAAGCATACTACAAACATACAATGAAAATATAGTTTGTGAAAATGAAATGTCAATAAATTTAATAATATCTTTATCTATATGCAAATAGAAATAATATTACTTAGGAGTTAGGTCTGTGGCATTTTACACTGGCTACAGGCCTCCATTCCATCATTGAACTCTTCTATCTGGAGTGTCATTTCGAAAAAGTTGTATTTCTCGTGCACCAGCCTTGTCGCTTCTTCTAATACCTTTTGAGGACTCACACCAGTACCTACATTAAAATATATATATTTAATATATTTTTTTATTTCTAACCTTTTCTATGAAGTTACTTAAGATTGATGATGATATAGGAAAATATAATTATTTTGCTTTTAACACGTACATACGTTACTATAAATTATTAAAAAAAGTATATAATAATATACAATTGAGTACCTATCATACAAAAAGTTTTCTGCACGAAAATAATTTAATAAAATTATATTTATATACAAAAATAATATGATATCTTATAAAAGCAAAAGAAATTTTAATAATTATACTTACGGATTGCAAGATGAGCGGATAATGCAGTTTTGTCCAAAGACAGAGCCCACATACGTAAGTTATGAATTCTTACAACACCTGGCAGCGATAAGAACGTGTTTGCCACTTCCTGTAATTTAAAAAGGACAAAATTCCTTAAAATAGACTAGTTTAAATGAAAAACGAACACTATGAAATACTGAAACGAATACTGTAATAAACTTACATTACTGTGGTAATTTTATATTAATTCGATGATAGAAAAGTGCTTACAAAAATGTATTCGAATCTATATATTATGCATTAAAATTCATATAAAGGTAAAGGCGATAAATTTAACGAATAATTATATTTTTATGATAAAATAAATATTAATTCAATACTATTGAGAATATAAGCTAATTGAATGAATTAAAAATATAACATATTATAATTTTACCTGGAAATCTACACCTCTGGGAGAACCTTCCATCAACACTAATAGCGTATCTTTGATAATATTGAAAGTAGTGATGAGAACCAACACTGAGAACAAGAAAGTGCAGATAGGATCCACCAAGTTCCAGTCCGGCTGAAAAAAGCACATATTTTTATTTATAAAAATATTATAAGAAATTAAAACTAAATAAAATAAGTATTTATTTTAATTTGTTATAATAATATTTAATTAATATTTCGTCACTCAGCTGTTCCCCCCGTCGGAATAATTAAAAGGTTAACTTTATGGCGGCCACGACTCCTCAACCGTACTATACCTCTACAGCAATACGTTCTCCTTATGTACCCTACAGGCTACTTATGGATTAGAAAAACTACCTTAAAATATATAACAATGGCAGCGACCAAAACGCCGAAACTCTGAAGAAAATCACCCAACACGTGAATGAAAGCAGCTCGGACATTTATATTTTCAGCATGATGCTCATGATGGTGGGACGACGAGCTCTCCGCGTCGGAGTCCGCTCGTTCCTTCTGAAAGAGAAAAAATAGATAAAATAAATTTAACTAATTGTGCTTAAATTTTAAGAAAAAAAATAATTAATCACGTACTGTATGTTATTTAAAATGATACCGCTATAACAAAGAAGCTAATGCTATAACAAAGAAGCTTAAACTTCGCTACATAACATTTTAGTTAGAATTCTCTTAATCAATAATATTTTATCATAATATTAATAAATATATTATTTTTCTTAATATTTAATTGCCTTGAAATTATAAGTATTAAAATTCTGTATAAAAACTTATACCATTATATATAAACAAAAAGCTTCTACTTGAATCTTCGCTGTGGTGGTTTTTTTTGTATAGATATTATGTTCACATTCTAACATCAATTATATTGTTGTTATAATATTAAGATGTTAAATGTCTGTTGTTTTTGAACTTACTTTATTATTGAGCACAGGATTACTACCACCATGAGAATGGCCGTGACCGCCGCCGCCATGGCTGTGACCGTGTTGGTGTAGGGTAAGACCCATACTGTAAAAAAGAAAAAAAAATTGCGACTAAGAAATTTCGAGATTATGAGCTATTAATTAGAATGATTTAATACAAAAACTTTTTTTTATTGTCCGTACCAGCCACGGTACTAATTTTACATCATTTTAGGAGGATTTGTTTGAAGTTATATTTTTTTGTCTAATACATTTTACTGGTCATCATCTTAAATTTACCATGGGTTGATGCTTTTCACCACAAAATCAACGACGTATTCCATGATCTTTCTAAATCAGAAAACTATATCAAAATCAAACAAAAATCAACTTACACAAGATTGACAGCGACACCTACAGCAGACGTGATAAGCATCACCGTAGCGTCTATCTCGAACTCCTTATAAATGACTCGCTGCACCGCCATGTATACTAGAACGCCTGTCACCACCCAGATAAGGAGGACAGATGTAAGCGCTCCTATAACTTCAGCTCGATACCAGCCGAAGGACATTCTGGAAAATAAAAGAGAAAATTGACATTACTTTGATTCATTTTAGGCGTATTTGTAAATTTAATCACGGTACTCAGTAGTACCTGGGTACAAAAGTATAGGTGGTACTGTACCACTGTACCAGTCTATACTGATGCGTGAAAGGTTTTTTACATAAAACATAATAATCTGCATTTCTTATTCTTTCTATTCATTTATTACCTATATTACTTTTTTTCAATATCAATCTTTTATTCGTTCGTTCTTATTTTCCTATTTTAATTAATAAGTATGACACTAAAGTCCTTTTAGTATTATTAGACTAGAGTTACCTCCTAGTAGCAGGTCTGCTTGCAACCCATAGCGAGAATAGGGATATCATAAAACTAGCAAAGTCCGTTAAGAGATGTGCAGCATCTGTTGCTATCGCTAAACTGTTTGATAAGTAACCACCTGAAAAGAAAAAGTAACTCAATATAATATAATAATTATTATAAAGATCCCCACTCGAGGAAGTAAAATATTTATTTATGTTTACATTTCCATTTTATTTCAGTATTGAATGCAATGCAATGAACTACAGTGAATTATTATACGCAATGTCTCGAAAACCTTGTGAAAAGTGAGAATCGGAATGTCTCAAATCTAAATTTACTTTGCCTAACCTGCTGCGGCAAAAAGTATGAAGCTGCTTAAAGGTGTAATTTTCCTTAGCTACTCCAAGTTCTAAATAAGAAAAAGTTTTACCAACAGAGGAAACTTACCAACAATCTCTCCTATCATAAATATTACACATAATATACTGGCTATAATAAGTTTTCTTCTCGCTCTCTTGTCTATTTCTTCGTTTCTTGATCTATGACAATGTCCTGAAAAAAAGAAGAAGAATATAATAGAAAAAGTAATATTGTCACATTTCTGAGGATTAACCAAAAGGATTTAAAATGATATACAATAAAATTAAATTGTACTATAATATTATTCATAATATTTTTTCTTTTTAAATTACATTTTATTTTATGTTCTTTGTTTTTTAATCTGCAAGATTTTTCACAATGATAAGTAATAATTAAGACCTTAAAAATAAAAGACTTTAAAAATCATGTATTTAAATCACAAATAAATACATACTGATATAACACTGCACACTTACTTTCAGCTTCGCTAATGCTACCGTTCCTTCTTTCTCCATCATCTCCGTCCGCACTGGTCTCGATGACCGCGCAGCAGCCGGTCGACGGGTTGCCGTGTACACAAAATATGACACGGCGACCTCTTGCTGGACTGTCTGTGCCGTATGTTGTTTTGCCATCTTTATATCTAAACGGAAATTAAATAATAGAATTAATATTTTTTTTTAGGGTTTCGTAGCGCATTGAGACAGTATCCCACTGAAAATTCGATAGTGGGTTCGATTCCCACGAGGGGAATGATTGTTTAACTTAATTTCATTTCACCATGAAATATCTCAGAAAGAGAGCAGAGAAACTTTATAACGTGTGACTGTAGCGCGATGGGTGTGAGGTTGATCCCCCAATTATTTATTAATATTAACATTTCTTCGCTCTGGCACCAAAATAATTCGGCAGAAAGTGTAGAATGGAATGTTTTAACACTACGTTTCCTCTGCGTTTCCTGATGTGTGCGGAATACAGCGTGAAGCTGATTTATTTTAATTAGCTAAACAGAATAGCTAGTACTACACTGATACTATTGTTACAAAATGTGGATAAATAAGCGTTTACCATGATCGTTCTATTTATGGTATATTTTCTTATTACCATGAAAATGAGAATTTAAAGCAATTTACTCATGGCGGTATACAAACAGTTGTATTACACGTTTTAATGTATCAATGATGAGATTATTATTTTTGTAATAACAGCTTATATTTGAAGGCCTTATCCTAAGTCAGGATTTACTAAAAGAATTGTCGATTAGCGTAATAAATTACAATATTATCTGTATTATTTTACGAAGAGGAGATTGAGGATTAACGGAGTTTCTCAAAACGATAAAAAGCTATATTTTATACGGTTAATAAGCGAGCCAATTATCCCCTAACTCCTCATACTTAGGTAAGGTCATCATTATAATGATTTCTTTGTATATTGTTTACGAGTTAAATATCAGATAAGAGAAATTTGTTATCATTGACAAATATATTTTAGTTCAGTAGTTTAGTTAAATTCAATTTTTTTTGATGTCCCTAGGAAAGTGTAAAGAAGATATAAAAGGACGAAATTAACATGGAAACGGATTTTTTTTTATTTTTTATTTTATAGCTCTCATAACTAAGTTGCGAGCTACAACTTGTATATTATAATTTGATTAAATATAAAAAATCATGACACCAGTCGTACACCAGGCACAAGTGTCGACTGAAACTGCCCGACAGATTGTTGGTTCGATTCCCACTCTAGAAAATGAAATAATTAATATTTTAATTTCTCCGTTCTGGTATGAGGCAAACGCTGCATTGAATTCCGCCACTCAATATGCGATGCCTCTAGAATTTGGTGGAACATGATGAACGGTGGTATTGGTTCCCAGATTCCCTCTGCAGGGTTTCCACAAACAAACCAAAAAAACTAAAATATTTTTACATAGTATTCAATAACATACATATTTCAATCTTATCAGTACATTATCGCGATAATACTATGTAATTATAGCACTGCTGTATAGATATAAGGGGCTTAGGTTTATTGACCTACGCACACATATTTAAGGGAAATATATTGTCAGTTTGGGATGATTGTGAATTCGAATCTAAGTTTGGGGCAATTTATTATTTATCATTTAGCTTGTAAAAAGCGGCATCAAGTTACAAATAACGCAATCGGTCTGTCATTATCAGAGTTGATGATGAGATGAGAAAACATTTCATCTAATCCCATGGAGACAGTTTTTTTATTATTTTATAAGTATGTTCCCTACTTCTCCCCAATTATACAATGTTTATAAAAGATGGGATGGGCAAATGCCTTGTTTGTGTAGCCGAAGTAACATTGAGAAGGTGACATACATTTGAGCTGAACCTCCAGAGTAAAACCTACGAACTCTGTTATTTATACGACCTTTTAAGATTATAGGTTGCATTTATAGTCGTAGATTGCAAATAACTTAGAGGACTACATTAAGATATTTTATATTACAGATAATTAATGAACACTAATTAATAGAATAGTGGAAATTGTACGATTGCTTTTGCAATTAATGATATAATCACAATGACCAACCGTCAGAGTCTTAGGTCAAATTACTTTAGTACCTAGGCAATTAACACATCTAATTGTCGACTTATATTCACTAAACTTAATATACTCTTAAGTGTTTTCAGAAAATATTTTGTATTTACTCAGTTTTGGACTTTATTTTTATGCTTTGTTTATTTATATAAATCCGGGAATACCAACATGTCACTGAGTTGGACTTGAATTCAGAACCATCGTATGCAGTTTTGGCACGTTTCAACTTATCAATTAGCTTCACGCTTTATACAGGTAAGTAGGCAGGCAGGTAGGCAGAGGAAACCTAGTGCGAAGACACTCTTTTCTCCACTTTTCATTTAAATTCGGAAACTCGGTCGGAACACCACTCTATGTCATGCCAGAGGGGGGAAATGAGAACAATTTTTATCACAAGTACACAGACCTGGTTTGGTACTACGAGTCAATGTTGAGGCGTTAAGATTTTTTTTAATTGGGCCGAAAATAGGAGTATCTACCTAACCCACTATAGAGAAGATACCACAAGGAACTTTAAAAATTTTAAATAAAATAAAATACGTTTAAATTCCATTTCTTATCTATGTCTCACGTTTTAAACGGACTCGAGATTCGCAGGTCGCTATTTTAATGCAAATATACAGTATTCCGGAAGTCTACGCTAGATTAGAATTGATATAAATGTGAAATAACAACTACACTCGCATACATGTACATATATAGGAGCATTTATTTCTCTTTAATATTCTTAGGTGGAAAAAAAGTCACTGCTCTCCCGAGGCCGAAAACAGTATTGTATTACACTGGACTGTAGGGACTATTATTTTATTTTGTTTAGCTTCCCGATATACCCCACAATAAAGCAATTAGGCAGAGGCAATCAGGGAACCTAGTGTAAATATTTCATTCATTGTAAAATAGGTTTGAGAGATAGGACATTTGACTGACATCACTTAGTATATTGTAGATATATTCTATTTGTATTTAGTAAGTACGTTATGTCAGCCTTACGTATTTCCTTTGAGGAAAACAATTAGTACTTGATTGAGCGTAACAGTCTATATGTGTCAGTGTGTTATCGAAATAATAAAAAAATACTGTTAATTGATTAGATATAAACGGATGGATGAAGAGGCCTTAAACAAATATTATTTCTATGATTAAAGAGGGGTCAATTATAAGCTAAAATCATTTTTTATCTATAATTTGGCTAAAATTACAATCCTCATTAATAATAATATCGGAGATAGCGGAGAGACATGCTTGTGCATGTCATATGTGTTCGGAACCCTAAAAAAATATAGCTGCGTTCAAAATGCAATAGTCGTCCAAAACCACCCGTAAAAACCTAAAATAACAGTAGTATTCGACTCGCAAATTTGACGTTATCGTGGCGTATTTATATGTTGCATTTCCACTCTATGAAATTTTTGCATTAAAGAAAAAAAATTAAAAAACCACTTCTTATAAACCCTGCGTTGAGTACTGCCACTCAATACACCACGTCACTAAAATAAGTAAACGAAAGGTTTACAACGTAGAGTCTTAACCATATATTATCTCTTTAAAAAAACTGAGTCCATCATGGTGCAGCTGCAAAACGTACTACATTTAATTGCAACGATGATGTAGTTCCTTGCTTTAGTTACAAGGCACGCGTTTTGCATAGAGTTCCAGCACTCAACACGCAATGTCTAGAAAATTGGCGTGAAAATGTGAAGGGATGCGGGATACGGCGTGAAATTAAAAAAAAACTTACAACATCAACGGCTTCGTGTCTTCCGTCATTTTTCCAAAACACTATTACAACCAATTAGACTTAACTTCACGCATTAATTGTCACGCTCAGTATACGAGTACTTTACATACGGTAATTATTATCACATCACTCGAAACGCACTAAATACTAATAGATAGATAGTATCTATCGTGCTAACGTTATCTACACAGCCACTGGGTATCGGGCGCTCCTTAACTTTGCTTTTGATAAAGCTGAACAAATATAGTATGTATTCTCATGTTAATTATTTTATTGAGCACTAGTAATATATTTTGGTTTTTCTCATAAGATTTGCTTTAAAAAATTGTAACATTACACATTTTTAGCAGACTATTATTATTGACAAATTGAAGCTTTTTATTATATTTCTTCTTTCAAAAATTCTTATATGTCAGAATAAACATGTCAAACTTCAAAGGCCAGGTTTCTCAACTAATATCTATGCTAATATATCTATAAACTAATTAATTCACGCCTGTCCTACGTCTTTGGAAAAAGAGAAAATATTTTTTGGTACTTCTATATAAGTACCTTAAATATAAAAAAAATGCAGGCGAATTGATAACCTCCTTTTCTTACAGACGTCGGTTAAAAAAAACAACTATAATCGGCATTTCAAGGATATTTCTATAAATAATAGACATACATTAAATGTAAACTATGTTTAATTTCGGAAATTTTAATTTGCCAATGATAATCTAGTGCTTACAAAATAGTCGCCCTAGTATACAGTGATCGAATTCACGTGTGTATTCAAAACATTGTATCAGTATTTATGTAATATGACTCGAGTGTTAGGTTCTTTAGGTACTTTATGCACTTTTGTAAGAAATTAATTAATTTATATTAAAGTAGCTTTATAAAACGTAAATCACGTGGATATTTAATTATTAACCGCTGTGCGGAGAAACGTGAAATTTGGACAGATGTTTAATTTCGTAATCTGTACATCCACTAAAAAGGGATTTTGAAAAATTTTAACCCTAAAGGGTGAAATTAGGGGTTCAAAGTTTGTATGGGAAAAAAATTAAATCTGCACCGATTTTTTTGAAATTTGAAATTCAGACTCATAAAAATATTTCATTGAATACGTGTTTCATATTTTTTTAGAATTCACCCCCTAAGGATGCAAATAAGGGGTTGAATGTTTGTATAGAATAATCTTTAAATCGCCACCGATTTATATAAAATTTTAAATTTAGACTCTTTAAAATATTTCATTGAACACGTGTTTCGTGGTTTATTTTAATACATCTCTTAGGGGTGTAAGTAGGGGTTGAAAGTTTGTATGGAAAAAATATTTAAATCGCCACCGATTTTTATAAAATTTGAAACTTAGACTATTAAAAATAATTCAGTGAACACGTGTTTCATGGTTTACTAGAGTTCTAAGGGTGCAAATGAGCAGGCGAAGCTGCGCGCGTCCGCTAGTTATATATATTTAAGTAAGAAACAAATACGTACTGTATAAAGAATTAATATTTGAATGCAATTTAGTTTGTAAAATATATTATTAACAAAAAATATATTTTTTTGCTTCACGCTGTATTCCGTACAAAGCAGAGTAGGCAGAGGCAATCTGGGAAATTAGTGTTAAGACATTTCGTTATTATTAAGACACTTCCGTTCCCCACTCTCCATCGAAAGTGAGGAAGTGGGAATAGAACCCATTCTGTTGCGTTTACAGTCGATTCGTGCAACAACTGGTTCACTGGTTCACTTCGTTCTACCTAGGTGAACTTTATTGACTGAAACGTAATTGGCGTTATTTTTTTAATTTTCATACAGTTGTTACAATTTTAGTTAATAATATGTAATTAGGAAATATTTATAGCTATATATTAGATAAGACGATGCGGGTTTAAATACGGCTACATTCTTGTTGTCAATTTTTGTATTTTATTTATGGATTCTTTTGTGGATATAAGGCTATTGCGTTTTGGGGGACGAAGCTTAACCCCGGACTTAGTCTTGCCAGAGTCCCTAAAATAACGCGTTGCCCCTAAATGGGGGCAGGGAAATAAATCAAAATCAGTAGGTGTCTCAACACCTACTCCACTCTGCCTTACGTTGGCCATACATATACAAATTAATATATAAATCCAATCAGCTCCACGCTGTATCCTGTACGGTAGACAGAGGGAACCTAGTGTTAAGACACTCCGTTCCCCACTTTTCGCCGAATTTTGGAAGCATTGTATGTTGAGTTCCAGAACTCAACGCCGCGCTTTGCCTCGACACCAGACCGAAGAAATGGAAATATAAATTCAAAATAAATATATCATTTCCTCGAGTGGGGAACCCACGAAGGAATGAATAGGATCGAACCCACCACCAGTCGGTTTACAGTCAAACTTTATTCTAGTGCGCCGCAACTGGCCTAATAAATATGTGTATATATATATATATATATAATTTATAATTATAAATAAAATAAACTAAGTTTTATAATTTTTAGGGAGACCGTTTACAATTCAAATTCATATTTTATATCTTAATTTTCATAGTGCCGCACGCTAGAGTGAATTCTGTAATTATTTATTTGAGTAAACTAAGGTATGAAGGCCACACATTGTTATTTCTTATTTATATTGTGAGCAACTTCATCTTTTAAATTTAACATTTGACACCTTGAGAAAATTGTTAAAGGTAAAATCTACTAATAGATAGAGACATATAATAAAATTAAATCTAAATTAAACTTTAAAAAATATCAATAAAGAAGTAATAGAACGCAAAACAATGATTTTTGATTTTTTTTATTCAGTTTTTATTTGGCTGTCGGTTGGTCTGTGCGTTTGTGCAGTCTAAATCAGTTGAATGAAAATAATTTCAGTCGCCTTATTGAGAATCGAACCCACAATGCACAATCGTCGCTTTCAAAGCCAGGCATTACGCGGCGGCCTCAAAATAAATTATTTATGTAACTAAATGATTTCAACCAGCTCAATATTTAATGGAGCGATGAACTTCAATGCCAGGGTCTCTGCCAAATGCAATACACAATAAAACATTTAAATACAATACTTTCAAAATATGTCACATAAATGAATAAAAGATGTTTGATTAAATTTGAAGTTGAAGTTATTTGACGTCGTTTATAAGGCACGAGCTTCTACATTTCTAGGCTTTCTTGTATGCTGAGTGACGGAACTTAACGCCGCTCTTTATCTTCTTACTAGCGAGAAAATATAAACAATTTATTCAATAGACTACGAATCTAATCGACAAGTTCCACAACGCAACCTCGCTTATAAGTAAAATGAGTTAAATATTTAGTACGTGATAAGATATTTTCGAGACCATTAATATCGAGATAAAAACCTGTTTATTTTATGATTTAATACATAAGTTCATAATCGTTAAATATAAGCTGGTCTAAAATCTAATAATATTATTAACAACAAAAAGTACTAAGTACTTGACGGAATAAAATAAATAATTTTTTAACAAAAACAAACTGATTACAAACAATAAATAATTCAATTATTTTTTTAATTCAGCTACACGCTGTATCCCCAGCAGGGTAGGCAGAGGGAACCTCGTTCTGGAGGCATTGTGTATCGTATGGCAGAACTCAATACCGCGCCTTGCCTCGAGCAGAGCGAAGAGAGAAGAATTAGAAATATAAACGTACTAGCGTACGCGCGCAGCTTCGCCTGCTTATTGCTTAGAGGTGAATTCTAATAAACCATGAAACACGTGTTAATTAAATATTTTTAAGAGTCTCAATTTCAAATTTGATAAAAATCTGTGGCGATTTAAATTTTTTTCCATACAAACTTACAACCCCTTATTGGCACCCTTAGGGGGTAAATTCTAAAAAACCGTGAAATACGTGTTCAATGAAATATTTTTAAGAGTCTGAATTTCAAATTTTATAAAAATCGGTGTCGATTAAATTTTTTTTCCATACAAACTTTCCAACCCGTATTTCACCCCTTTAGGGCTAAAATTTTTTAAAATCCCTTCTTAGTGGATGTCCAGATTACGTAAGTAAACATCTGTCCAAATTTCATGCTTTTACCATCAGCGGTTACGGCTGCGCGTGCGTCTTACCTCAGTCAGTGAGGACAAGTCCTTTTATATATATATATAGATTAATATTTCACTTCCTCGAGTGGGGATCGAACCCAGAACCATCTCGTTACAGTCACACCCTTGTGCCAATATTAACAATATTAAAAATAAATTTAAGTAACAGTTGGATTTTATTAAATATATATTCGTTTTTTTTAATTTTGAAGTCGGTGCCAAGTAAAACAAACAGTGTTACTAATTTGATATTTTAGTAAGGTTGTTGTAGCATTAGCTTGACACCGACTTCAAAATCATAGAAATTTTCTTTAATTATTTTTGTTTAACACCTGTCGCTTTTTCAGTCGCATATTGGTATAACATATTCTTAATGCTATATAAATCAATTTACTTTCTACATCTGCTTGAAAACCCATATACAAATTGTATGTCTCATTAACCTTAAAACTGTGATGTTTCTCGAGAGTATTAATATCGTAATAGTTGAAATAATTAACTATCTAGAGTGTTAATTTATTAGAGCAATATATATAAACATTTATATAATTGGAAGCTAGCAGTTAAACTCACCTGTAAATAGTAGCTGCATTTACATATAGTACAAGTTCATATCCTAAAAAATAACAGCCCTAAAAGGGGAAAAAATTGATATTAAAGCCGCCAGTTCAAGTGAGGTATCAAATGAAAGGGCTCTCTCTGGCTAAACTAAGCTTGAATTCGAAAAAAATTAGAGACCTCCAATCTTAATACGGAACCCGACTCGCTCTTGTCCGTTTTATTTTGTATAGCTTCACGTTGTGTCCTACATATATATAGCAGGGTAGGCAACTGCCTTCAACTTCATATTCCGCTTATATCAGAGTTAGACAGAGTGAACCCAGTGCTAAGACACTCCGTTTCCCTCTTTCTAATCCAAATATTTCGAGACATTGCATGTTGACTGGTGAAACTTAACGCTGGGCTATTGCTTTGATGCCAAAATATTAAGGAACAATAATTTATTCCCCCGAGTGGGGATTGAACCCACAATATTACAGTCGCTGCTGCGCAAAGACGGTAATCTTGATAGCGTCATTATTATATAACATTTTGATTGCATCCGTGATTGAAGTGTTGGTACACCTTATCGTACATTCATCTCTTGTTTTGATTTAATCAATGTATTTCCCTACTTATATATACATAGCTAATAGCGCCGTCTGTTAGTGATTGCAAAAGTGTCTAGAGTCTAAATGAAAATTCAAATCATATAAAGATATGGCAAAAAACGTATATTTCGACATTATGAAGAAAATCAAAATTAATAAAGTACTTCTGCTTGACCTAAAATTATGAAATTTGACAGAAAAGAAATAATCTGAAAACTTTATAATTGTAGTTAGATCATATAATATTATAGCCTTAAAATGGGGACAAAACTTGGAATTACAGCCGTTAGTTTAAGTGAGATATCAGATGAAAGGGCTCTGTATAAGCTTGAATTTCAGGAAAAACTTCGAGACCTCCAATTTTAGTACTGAATCCTCGGTGGGCGAGCCCGACTCGCGCTAGGTTATGCCAGGCACGCGCGGTACATGGGAAATGGAGTGTCTTGACACTAAGTTCCTTATGCCTACCCTGCTATGTGCGGGATACAGCATGAAGCTAAAAAATGTCACAATCTATACTAATATAATAAAGCGGAAGAGTTTGTTTGTTTAAACGCTAAGATCTCTGGATCTACTGGTCCGATTTACTTTGTTTTTGATTTGTATGAAAGCTGCAGTCTTCAGAAGTGCTATAGGCTATATAACATTACATTACACATATGTACTAATAAATTAAAATACTTTCTAATTTTACATGCAGTTTATTCTGCCATGTTAATAACAGCCGTCGTTGCTAAGCCACGGTTTGCAAAGTCTGTTTGTTGTTTTAAGAAAACGTCACCCAAAATGAAGTTATATTTTGATATTCATCCTTATAAAAATAAATATAAAAGTTACTTTTAGCATTTTATCTAGATTGAAATTTTAGTTCACTGTATATTTTTTTATGTAATTATTTGCTGTTTAGAATTTATTTAAAATACACTTTGGTCCTCTTCTTATTTTATTTGATATTGCTCGCTAAATATATGATATGCTATTTAATAATAATATATAGAAAAATGTTTAGTTATATCATAGAATCGATATCTAGGAGTATACACGCACGCACGGAAGACTTTAGATACTTTTTCTAATATTAAGAATATCCTTTAGTTACTTTTACTTCTTTTGTTGATTCATTTCAATAACTCAGATATTTTTTCTAATAATATGTCTTGACTTATTATTCTTTTTGATTATTTAGGCTTATATTTTCTTTCTTATTCTATTGAAAACTGAAAATAATTTCATAAATATATTTAATAAATATTCTTATAGTTCAGGCAGGCGTAGCCGCGTCCGGGTCCACTAGTGACCTATAAAGTGCCAAAGCGAAATTGGTTTAGTTATAAACAAAAGAAAGGCTTATCACATTATTTACAAATTCATTGAAGCAATAAGTGTCAGATAATTCCTTTACCACTTCAAATATTGCAATCTCTATAATATCTTTAACTAGTATTCTGCTCGGTTTTGCCCGCTCTGTGTTCAGACTTTTTGAATTAACTCTAATACACATATTAACTAATGTTTTAAGAGTTTGTTAGGCCGGACGCTCTAACCTCAAGAACTAAGAGTTCAAATTGAAAATTAATCCAATATTGCTTGAGATTAGAAAATCTGTCTGTCAATTTCCAATTGGCTGTCTGTCACGGAATATCAATCTCGATATGCGATTCATATGTAACATAGCGATTGCATCTGGAATTGAAATATTTCATACACTTTATCGTATATTCGTATTTTGTTTTAATTTAATCTATATATGTACCTAGTACCTACTTATATATACATATTTAATTGACGCGTCCGTTTATTATTGCGAAAAAAGATATATTTTTAGTAAGAAGGATACTTCTTGTATTTCATATGTCTGTGCCAGTACCTCTGACTTCACTTTTACCCCAAATATAAAGCACAGTGCCTTAAATTATTTGTCTGGCTGGCGCAAGGGCTGGCTGTAAGCGCGACGATTGTGTCTGATACCCACTTAGGGAAATGAATGTAAATGCAATGTCTCGAAAACTTTTAAACCTTTTAAAGGGAAACGGAATGTCTTAAACATTCACTGTCTTCATTCAAACGATACAGCGTGAAATAAAAAAATACTGAGAAATGCTATAGCGGAAATGGGTAGTTTATTGTTGTAAACAAAAAACTTATCACATTATTTACAAATTCATTTAAGCAGTAAGTGTCAGATACTACTTGAGATATTGCAATTTAAAAATTAATAGATGTAACTAGTGTTCCGCGCGTGGTTTTGCCTGCGGGGACTACGAAATTCTTGGTTTAACTGTAATGTAATATAATGTGCATATATATTTCTATAGTAATAGATATTATAAAACTGAAGAGTTTCTTTTAGCTTTACCTAGTGTCTTAACTTAGTGTTAAGACACTTCGTTCACATTAACACAATTTCGTTCCTTTTCGCCAAAATCTTGAGCGTCAGTGCGTGTTGAGTGGCGGAACTCAATGTGACGTTTTGCTTCATTACCAGACCTGACATGACTATACCTATCAGATATTCAATTTCTACGAGGGGGAATCGAACCCACTATCTGTCGCGTTTACAGTCACAGACTTAACACTCTGCGCCACGACTGACCTCAGATAAATATATATAATTTAAATTGTAAATACATCAAATATACTCGTATATAATATTTACCTACTTCATATCGACCTTGGAGTAATTTTATATCATTTTTTGACAAAAAATCTGTTTACCAAAAACAATTGAGTTGTAACTCTATTTGTGCATTGATAAGTTTAATTCATTCATAAAAATATAAAATTTGAAAATGCTTTTTTAATTTATTTAAATATTTTACCTTTATAGTATTATATAAAAAATAAATTAAAAAACTAGTTTTCATTTCTTTTTTTACAAATTTTCATATTGATATTTTGGTCTGAATTAATAAAAAATCTTTGCTAGTTCATTTAACAGCTACACAGCATTTTTTATTCCCATTAAAGCCCTCTCTCTTAACCAATATTAAAATTATATAGATATGTTTTAATAAATAATAGTTAATTTGACATAAAATAAAGAAAATATTAAAACATTCTAAATGTAATTTGTTGAAACATTATTGAAGTAAAAATAAGTGATAAAATAACCGGAGTTGATAATAATGGTTTTCGCACCACATTAAAACACGCAATAATATGCGTATCCATTTCATTATACAGCCAAAATATATATAAGAAAAATACACAAATACATATTAATATGAAAAAAATTAAATAAAACTTAATTCAAAATTAACAAAAAAAAAAACAATTCAATAATAGTAAAAATTTAAATTAACGTTCACTTACCCCCCCAAAGCTTCCGACTGCATTATTTTATTCCTAACTAAACAACTTGGTGTTTCCAATTTATCAGACACGTAGTGAGCTTCTATGTCTTCCAATATTACTGCACGATCAGCGTTACCGGTATTCAATTTGTCAGTGGAGAGGCTCCTTGAGCGATATCTAGCATTAAGAGGCAAGCCCTTTTCCAAGGAAACACTGAGACCGTTCACTCTGGCGTCGCTTTGGAAATTACCACTAGATGACATTATATTGTGTTGGTTTCTATTATTGTTTATGGTTACGTCAGTAAACGTCAATTTAATATTGACTTCCAGACCGGTCGCACAGAGCACTTTGTTTCACTTTATTATATATAAACAGTCAAAATGTATATTAATTAATTTATATTAATTTTATTGAAAGTTTAAATTTAATGAATAGATAGATATAAGTAACTGGCGGCGTGATGAACGCTGCGAGTCGACTGAGGTAGTCGGTCAGTTACCAAACCTTTTCTGTCATACAAAACAATATACAGATGTTATATGTCCTTCACGGTGTCTATCGTCAACACTGATTTAAAAAAATGGCAGCTTGTATTGACAAATTGTAATTTCAATTGAGATTTAGAAGACAATATGGCTTACGTTCATAAAAACAATTAAGTGAGGAAGTGATGGGAAAAAATCGGAAGCTATCGTAATTTAAATGGATGCTTGAAATTATTTATTTATGTTTTTATGGTGGTATTTGTTAAAAAAATGCTATATTTTCTTCTGGGGTGTTATTTTAGTTTAGTGTATACGTAATTAGATTACCGTTTACAGGTTCTATGCCCGCGTGATGCATTTTAAATGAAAGATAACATAAAGTAATTGTTATAATGGACTGCCTTTGAATAACTGTTACTAGTATTTCCTTATTATTGCATCATATATCCCAAACTTTATTTTCCATACATTATATTTTCCATATCTCCTACATAAATACCGGTATCTCAAAATCTTCTATACCAATTTCGATAAAATTTGAATTCTTCTCTAAGTTAGAAGATAAGTAACTCATTTGTATAAAAACTTAGTCAGATATGTAATTAAGTTTCCAAGAAATTTGTAAACAAATATACAATCGTAATGTACGTTAATAGATATGAAAACGTACAAAACAAATATTATTTAATCACATCAATATCGCATTCACAGAGGTCAATTGATAACCTCCTTTTGCCCCTAGACAGAGGGAGCCTAGGGTTATGACTTCTGACCCCCACTTTTCGCCGAATTCTGGAGATATTGTATGTTGTGTAGAGGAACACAACGCCGCGTTTTACCTTGTTACCAGGGCAAGGATATGAAAATATTAAATATATCGTTCCCCCGAGTGGGAATTGAACCAGCAGCCGTCGCGTTTACAGTCGCACGCTTGTGCCTATGCACCACGACGGTGTAAACTAAAAAACACATATATAGATATGACAAATGTGACATAACTCATTCTAATTGCCCGCATTAACTCTGACCACAGCTACAGTGGGCTACATAGAAACGATTAATGCGATATAACAAAGCCTATAGCTGTGTTCCGCTACTCGCCTCGGAAATTCTTTGGAAAGCGGGGAGCGGAGTGTCTTAACACTAGGCTGACTCTGCTCATCCTGCTACATGCGGGATACAGCGTGAAGCTAAAATATAAGAAAAGAAACAAAACTCTCATTTTTCCCTTATACATGAACTGTTAACATAAAAACAATTTTTCAATACCACCCTCAACCATTGAGATTAACGTATTTAACCAAATAAACTCTTCAGGTTTATAAAATTAATATAGAAGTAGATTAATATATATATATATATATATATAATATAGATATAAATGTATATAACAATATTTGTTTATTAATTATTTCTATAGTTACAGTTTTAATATGTACATACATCGTTATATTATTTAAGCGTCGTCTGTATGCCCATCGTTTTTGAATTTACATAACTATAAATACATTATTAGATAGATGTAGTGATATGCCACTTTATTATTCTCTGCTTTTTGCCCATTTACTCAATATGTCAAAATAATATGCCATACTTAGACTGAGCAAGCCTCGGAACTGTCATGTGTAGTCTTTACTTCTTTTTAGTCTTGATACCAGAACGAACAGGAAAGGGAAAATTATCGATTTCCGTTAGTGGTAATCGAACTCACAACCGTCACGCTTACAGTATGACGCTGCGCCCAGCACCACGTTAGGCGTTAACACCACTATCTTTCATGTAATATATAAAAAAGGTTGGTTTATTTTTTCCCACAGATAAAAGATAATCTTTTGTAAGTAAAAAGCAAAAAAATATATACATAGGAGCGAAAAAGCGTCCTAGTTTATTAAAGGTTAATATAAATTATTTTTGATAGTGATTTTTGACATTTGAATCCATAACCAAATATACTGCCAGTGCAATATAACAATGTAAATATATTCCATTTTAATATAATGGTTGCCTCACAAATTAGATCCTCCGTCTACTTTTACTATGAAAAACCAACGTGGTACGAATGGAGTATAGCAATAAATAGCCAATAAATGTTTTTAAATCATAGCTATTTAGTAGTTTTAAATCACAGCACGTATACCAAAGGTCAAGTGTTCAGCCTTGTGAGTGGACAGCATGACAATACTTGGTTGTTACAAGTACTTAGTGGAATTACCTCTTGGTGTTTTAGGGTTCCATACCGAAAGGGTAAAACGGGACCCTATTACTAAGACTCCGTCTGTCCGTCTATCAGGCTGTATTTCACGAACTATGATACTAAGATGGTTGAAATCTTCACAGATAATGTATATACTTTTTATAAATGAAAACAGGTTAAAATAAATATATAACAAGGATCCCATATGACATACATGAGTTTTTTGACGTTTTTGTAATCGTGCGGTTATCTTTCGTGCAATTCTAACTCGCACTTGACCGGTTTTTTTACTTTTTTTTCATGCTTTATTTCTAGGGGGCGGGTTAGCCAACGATCCTATGCCTACCTCTTACGCCTCGTACACTGTCATCAACATTTTGGAGTCTTCTGGAGTCCTCATTCTTTGCACCGTAACTCAAAGAAGGATTTTTAATTAAAAAAAATGTTTATGTATAATGAAAAATACTGATGAAGAGGAATTGTCCATTATGAATGTTCTGATTCCAAATTATGTTTATCTTAAGATAAGAAGAAATCAAATCCAATTTGTTTCGAAAGGAGATGCTGCATGTGGAAAGGAATGTTTTTACATTAGGCTCCTTCTGCCTATATTACTTTTTATAAAAAATACAAGATAAACTCGCTGATGCGAGTGCATTTTAAGCATTTTATTATGGCATGGCATATAAATTAAGCACATATTACGACATAAGTGATAATTTTTAGTTAATACTTTAGTTAATACTACCATAAAAGTATTGTCTACTGTTTGCTAGATTCTATTAATATACATATTTATAGATGAGATAACTAAAGGTTTTTCCAATTGTTTTTAATGTTAGTTAAATGCTTAATGGTGTCTCTGAGATATATTTTATATGATATATTAGTTTTTACCTGTGACTTGACCCCCGTGGCCAATGGAAATTATCCTCTTTCCGAAATTTTATTTAAATTTTAAGTTACAGTCACACACAGTTAAGTTCGCCACATCGGTCTCATATCATTTACCTATTATTAAAGTATAAATAATAATATTATATGAAAAAACTATAAAAGAATTTCTTTTTTAATAGCCAGAGTTACCTATACAAAATCAGCTGAACAAATTGCAATGAAATTAACATAAATACATTATATCTACATATATTTTTGATTATAATTAGTATCCAATTTATTCTTTTGTACTTTATTGGTGATATTACCTAAAATTGTAGTCCATTTGTCTGCCAAGGCTATTTTCTCAGAAACTAGAGGAATCGTGCCAAAATTACTACAATATATTCAGCTTTATATGTCTTGGATCGGACGCATAAAAAAATAAGGCGAGTCCGAAAAATCTAACGTCCGATTCGCACTTGACCGTTTTTCAATTAGTTTTAAGACGAAGTGTATTAATTATTATATCACTTAACAATAATTATATATTTTTCTATAATGTGTAGAAGTTACATACCCCATTTCTTTATTTTCTTGAGTATTATTGAAATGCTTGTATAAATCAAAAATTAAGTTTTTAGTAGTAAATGTGAGTAAAGACTGTTTTGCAGAACGTATATCAGTCACAATGGATTCATGGAAAATTATAAATAGGCGAACACAATACGTAAGTGAGCCACCAACGTAAGCCATTCGGTACGCTCCGACCGCCTTGTTCATTTTGTAACTAATTTAATTGGCCACGTGCTTTTTATGTCTGAATTATAATATGATCTTAAACGTTATATATAAATATATATATATATATATATATATATATATTTAATATTGTTTGCCATTTTTAACGGATTTTAAAAGGAGGAGGTTCTCAATTTGACTATACGTTTCTCTTTGTGTAGATCTTGTGTAGGTGTATCCCGTGCATTGGTAACAGCTAGGACCTGCGTTAAGAAACGCTAGTTATAAGATACTCTGTTACCATTAAGACATTTCTGTTCCCAACTTTCCGCTGAATTCTGGAGGGTGGCACGTGACGCACCTATATCAGAAGAGGCCTCGTGAAAAACCATCCAAAATGATGATACGGCCAAACCAGGTATTTTGGCAGTGTAGAGCTTTTGAAGCTAGGCTCAAACGTAGTCAGGAGAACTAGATTTAGAAACTTAGATTGACATGAGATCTAATCGATTTTTGACAGAGTTCGTTCTTAGATGTCTTTCGTCGCTTTACGCTGTATCCCACAATTATAGCATATTAGCAGTATAGGAATCCTCCTTAAATCTCACCCCCCACTGTCTGGGCTCCTCTTGCAACCTAAAGAAATTTGAAATTATCCTACTAAATTCACCTTCAAAATAATTTCTCGTAATAAACCGATAACAGTTCTAGTAGAAACTCCGAAACACGTTAGAAATGTCTCTAATTTCCGTAATACATTTTACTAAAACTATTTGTATAATTTGGCGATTTTCACAGTAAAGACCTTGGATAATTACTACCTGAGATTAATTATTATGCATATTTTTAAGAACAATTTATTATGTATCTGTTTATCAGTCCTAATCACCTTAACACAGATTGTATTTAGATATTTAGGCATTTTCGAATATAAAGATATGTTATTAGACAGATATAACATGAAAAATATATATTTTTTTATTTTGATAAATTGTATTAATTAACGGCTGTTGTCAATTTTTGATTAAAAATATGAAAATTTCAATTTTTTTCTCTTTTTATAATATCTTAATCCACGAAAGATCTTAATCGATTCCTTTCAATTATAGGATCTTTTTAGTAATATATATAAAAACCAAATTCTGATTTTTTAAATAAATCAGTTTCTTTTTTTGTAGCCTTACCCTGTCTCCCGCATACAGCAGCGTAGGCAGAGGGTAGTGTAAAGATACTCCATTCGAACTTTTCCGCCCAGCTTACGAGACATTGAGAATTGAGTAGCGGAAAGTAGAGGGAAAATGAAAATATTCATTCCTCCAAATAGAAATCGAATCCAGGAGCGTTGCGTTTAAAATCAAACGAAAATCAATATTTTAATATACAAAATAATAGTTAAGAATTCAAATAGTATAACAATATATGAATGGAAAGTCGCTTACACAATATATATTAATATGCCTCGGCCACAGCCGACACGTAATGACTGACCTACAATCAAACGTAGTTACAGCATTGACGTGACTGTGACGTGACAGTTGATCGTAAATGGTCACTCTACTCTGGTTTACTTAGTTTTAGTATGAAAATTGTAAAAATTGTAAAACTTTCTTTATTTTCTATGGTGTATTATACACATTTTATAAACCAAGCCCTTTTATTTGAATCTGAATATATTAGGTGGATTGTGCAAATAATTATAAGTCGCCATTTTGTTGGGCGGCCATTTGGGATTAATCATGATATTGATTGTATCTAATTTCATTGTCATCAGAACTGATGTCCCAATCCAAATTTCAACTGATATGGACACCGGGAAATGGGTCAAATTGAGCTTATAAAATGTCATATACTCTAAGACATACTAACAAGACAGGTATTACAGGTTATTCAATTAAAAGTTAAACTTAGATTTTACATTTATTTCCGGATATAGAACGAACTATATCCGGAAATTAAGCCCAACATTTTACTTTAGCAATTGTCTTAAAATATTTTTTAAAGTAAGCCAGTGGCGCGGAATGACGGTAAACAAGTCCGTTCCGTTTCCTTAACGCGATTGCTTGCTATTTTTTTTTTACACTTCCTGGGTTAAGACCTTAAAATTTGTCTTTACTTACATAATTATTTAACTATCATATGTTTTTTATTTTTTCATTTAAACTTTGAGTTGTATCCCGCATATAACGGGAAAGGGAACTGAATGCTAACTCTTAAGATGTTTTTTTATCCACTTCCTATCCATTTATAGAGATGTTAACAAGTAAAAGCGAGGCGTTGTGTTTCGCCAAATTCAATGGGGGACGGAGTGTCTAACCAATAAATTCCCATTTGAATAAATTGCTGAATTGATAAAGCTAAAAAATATTATTATAATATAAAAATATTAATTAAGCATTTGGGATTAGTGATCCTACTAATATTATAAGTATGTGAGTATGAAAGTTTGTTCCACTTTCACGTAACCTACTGAACGGATTTAGATGAAACCTTAAAATAATGCAGTATAGCTTATACATCAGAATAACACATAAGCCAAGATTTATCTAAAAATTATGTATAACTTGGCTATTTTATAACAATAAGTGTAACCGAGCGAAGCCGCGTATAGGTCGCTAGTTGATTATAAAAGATAATTATCTTAATATTAATTCCATGACTATATCACTTTTTTAATATTAGAATATTTTTTATTTGCGCCTTACACAATGTAGTTAACACTTCAGTAGTTAATTGCTATAACATCAAATAAGGCCCTGTAGCTATGGTGATTTATTTTAGCTATTTTTTTTATATTATTAAAAGATGGAATTGAATAAAGAAGAATTATTATTTTTTCAATAAAATACGCTTTTCAATGATACAAAAAACGAATTCTCAACCAAAATATATTAAAATGAGAATTATTTAATTAATTTACAAAAAATCCTTCCTTCCTTGTGTCCATTGACTGTCGCGTACTTGACCTATTTGTGGCAGTCGTCACTATGAGAGGTCGGGCTTCATTGGCATACGCTCTATATTAGGACAGGTCAGCTCATACTTACTAAACGGATGTCGAATCAATAATTTTAAGGAAAAAATGTTAATTATCTTCTTAAAGGTCTTCCTAACGCAGTGGGACAGGTGTACCTGACTGTAAACTCGATGGTCTTGGGTTCAACGTACATTTGGTGGAATGATTATATTTAAATTATTTTCATTTCCTAGTATATATAAATAAACATGAGGCCAGTTATGTTGCTTATAGTGATTTCTGTATCTAATAGATATTATGCGGTCGATCGTGATGCAGGGGTACAAGCGTGCGACTGTAAACGCGACAGGTTTTAGATTCGATTTTCACCCGAAGAAATAAAATATTTCATATTTTCATATCCCCACACTGGTAACGCGGTTGAGTTAAAAAAAAATAAAGAACATTAAGACCTTTTTTAAAGGTTTTATCAAAGCTAATATCAGGTAGATGTAGCATTGAAACACTATATAAAAATAATATTATTTTATTTAATAGCTCAGTTACATAACAAGGCATTACAAAACAAACAATTTATTTACAAACGCATATATGATTTAATTATCTGCATACCTAAAAAGGCAGCTGCTCCATAAAGAAGTAAACGTAGACTTGTTGTAATCGTCATTTGAGACAAAATTTGCTGGAATGGATACTCATTTAAAATGATCGGCCACTCTATCACGCTCATATCCTCATAAGTTTGAGCTTGAGGACGTAAGGAGCTTACCAAATGTATAAAAGCTGTATGCCCAGCTTCTAAAGCTGCTGCTACGTCACCATCCGCGAAGATATCCAAAGCTCCCCATTCAACGTACTTAGGTTTAGGCTGTAATGTGAGCTTTCTCAAAGCTATATAGTCACCACACCGCGGTATATAAGTGTCGGATATTTCAGATTCTTTATAACTTATTGGATTTGCTGCTTCTTTTCCAAACAGTCTTACAAGTTGTTTAAGAACAGCTTCCTTTGAATCGTTTTCCATGTCATATCGTAGATAGCCTATTAACGTGGCGAAAGATTCTGCACTACCTTCTGATGACATAATGGGCCGTTCAGTAGCCCAGACGATGGGACCCTTAACACTCAGTATATCACCACTGTATCCTTGATCTCTCCAGAAATTTTCTTCATACTGTATGCGAAATTTCTTCGTGTTGCCCTTTATCATGTTGGTTATGATAGTTATTTCTGTATCTGATAGCAAGTGGGACTCAACTTCAATATTATGAAGATCATCGGGTTTCAACGCCATTGCAAGTAAATTGCAAACATAATTCGTATCACCCTTTATAGTTTTTAAAATAACCTGTTCTTCTGAATTTGAACTAATCTTTTGTATGCCTTTGGAACATAGTGTAATTGTAGCGACGCTATTCACCAGTTTAGTGGTAAGTCGTTTTCTACAATAACCGAATAGTTTTTCACGAAACCTCGTATTATTGCCATCTATATGATTGCGGGAAGTACTCACGCGGTAGCACTGGTGTAAATAAAACAACAAGGACACAGTATGAGGAGACGCCCCGCAGACTAACCTCACAATATTCCGCATTATATCTCTTGAATTAGGAAAAAGCAGTGAATTACAAATATCTTTCTCCATTGTGGTCTGATCGTAATACAGCAATTGTTTTCTTTCAGGCGCTTCGTCTATATTGTTAGCTTGAAACAAATTTTTCATTTTCTCATCAAGTAATGTCTGATATTGGTTGAGTTCGAAACGTTCCAGAATGTTTAAATAATCGAAATCGTAAAAATTCTTCTTGCAATCAACAGTTGTACCGTTTTTGTGTTCAAACAACTTGTTTAAAGGACTTCTTACTTTCACAGGTTCGATAATGGCATCTGGGAGAGGCACATCGAAATCCTTTGATATCAACGTTAAGAAATGTCTTGCAATATTATCGATGATTTCTCTGGCGGTTTCATCGCTTGTACTTTCAACAGTTTCTTCTCGTTCCCCTTGAAATGCTACGTTACATTTGGATATAGCATCGTGTTTCCCTGCGAGGTCTAGAACTACTATGTCCATGGTGTTGCCAAATTTTTTCTTTAACTTATGCGCAGTGACTATACCTGGTAGACTACAACCTAATATTATTACATCGGCTTTAATATGATTTGACGGTCTATCAACTTTTCTACCCATATTTAAGTTTTATTTTAATTTTTTCAATTATATTTATATAAATATATGTGTAAAAAGTAATATAAAACAAAATATCAACACTAAATAATACTGATAATTTTCTTTTGACAACTTCTGACGTTTTCATTATATATATATTTTTTTTCAATAAGGTAAAGCTTAAAAAAGTTTTATCTTTTAAATAAGTACATAACAATTATGTACAGATTAAAAAGGAGGAATGGAGTTTTCTTTTGGGCTCGATGGCTATTGGGAGTAATAATATAGATACTGATATTATAAATCTAAATAGTTTATTAAATTAATAAAATTATTATTGTATATAATTATTGTTTCGTATTACAATTTTTTTTTTTCAGAAAACATATAAAAAATTTAACTAATTAACTTTTTCAGTGGTTTACCATAGTATTTGCGGTTTTATTTATTTCCATCAGACCACAAGGTCGTAGCCGCAGGCCAAAAATCAGAGAGCGGAGATTCTTTACATTATCAATCTTCAAATCTTTTCTCACTCTATATTAAGCCCAATGTTAAGTCACTCTTTTTCTCACTTTCTGCTGAATCGGGATATGAGCCCAGAGATGGAACTCAACACAGCGCTTTGGCTTGTTACCAAGGCGAGAAAATGGAAATATGAAATAATTCACTCCCTCGAGTGGGAATTGAACCCACAACCACACGCCCACACGCTTACACGCTTACGCCACTGCACCTCGACGAACGTAAGAACATATTATGCATACGTAATCAAACGTAAACGTAATCAGTACGTCATTATCGTGCCCCTGAGACAGCGAGGTCATTGCCGCGTGACGTCACAACGTGCCTTCTTGCGAACAAAAGTATTTATAGAACTCTATGTCATTGAAAATATTGTCTTAGTGAGTTATGTGTGTCTATATTATACTTATGTGTGTATTTAAAATGTTAAGTGAAAGTAAAAATAGTTTAATTATTTTAGTTAAATATTACCTGTAAATTTGTATCTAGTTCTAACGCAAAATACTCCGATACAACTTGATTTTGCAGCGAAATGCTGAGAAAACGAAAGCTATTTCGTCTATGGTTCTTAGATGGATCAAAATAAAAGAAGAAAGGAGCAATCAGCAAAATAATAATAAAATAGTTTCGATAGAAACTATTTGCTTTTTAATATCAATATACATATTTTATCATTGCAATTGTCTCAGAAAATAGATATATACATATATATTTCTCTAAGAGTGATATTTGTCTATTCAATACAAAAGTAAAGGCTCAATTGGGCAATAAATCATCACCAAGGCTCTTCCAAGGCAACACGCATCAGAAATGAGTCTTTCTTTGAAACCAGAGAGGTTTACCTCATTGTTTTTTTAAGAATTTCGTCTTTTTCTTCCTTAAGAGGTAAGTAAATAACTTTAATGGAATATACGACTTTATTTTCCATATAATATCATTGTCATATCAATCTTATGAATTTGATTCCTACTTGGAAGAATAAATTATTCTCATTCATCGCTGTGTTACGAAGACAAAGCACGGCGTTTAGTTCCGTCACTCACCACGCAATGTTCAGAAGCACTAGCTCCCCTCTGCCTACTTGGTATATGCGGAAAAAAATTTCTTTGATTCCTCAATTCTCGAGACATTGCGTATTAAGAAGCGGAATTCATCGTTGTCTCCATTACATTTAGACACCCCATGGATGAGATACGCCGAGGGCGTCTAGCATTTTACACATAAACATAAAGTCATAATAATAAAATCAATGTACCGATCGCGATTGTTAAAATAACTTGATCTACTAACCGCACTATATACGAAAAAATTATAATAGCGTCAATAAAATATTAATTGCAAAATGATAAGGTTTAAATCGCAAACCGGGAACCCAGCGCTAGACGTGCCCCGGCGCACGTACGCCAGTCGACGCGACGACTCCATTGATATACGACACGATTAGAAAGTGTAAATATTGCTATTTTGTATACTATTTGCACAGTTCAATTGGAATTGCTTAAGAATATTTGTTTTTGAGTCTTAATTAGCAAATATATATGGTGTAGCCTGTCTTTGGCTTTGTCTTTGTAAGGCTTTGGGATGGTAGTTGATTTGAGCCCCAGTTAGGGCAATGTTTATATTTGGGCTCAAGTTTCACTCTTTATCCCTAGCTTTATCTAGATGAAATAGAGCGCCAAACGCTACGGCCTCTGCTTGCCTTTTTTGCGTCGTCCTCTGTCATTAACCTCTTCATACATGGCATCCGGATGCGCTGTGGGCTTCTTACGTGACCTTCCTCCAGTAACATTGATACTGTATTCTCGAAGGCCAGCTGAGGTCTCCTATATATACATATATAACTTATTGGTTCATTTAACATTATAAGTATCATAATGGTATTTTTATTTTATGTTTTACATTAGTTCATTCGCCTATCTTTCATTAGTAATATTTAACGACCACCTCGTATCGTATCCTTTCTTCCACCAATAACCGATTTTAATAACTTATGTGTAGTATATTAGTATATTTATGTAATCAATATATTTTTTAAAGTTTGGACGATTGTTTCTCCAGCGAATCAAAATATGTAGATTAAATTTAGGTATTATACTCACTGTATAGAACCAAGTGTCTTAGCACTAGGTTCTTTCTATCTTAATTATTATAGGTATGCGGAAGATAATTGAATTACTGGACTTAAGTTTAGACCGGTCATTAGAATGGGTGGTCATTTTTTTCAGTGGAGGATGAGCCCCAACTCTTGACTCCACGACTTACAAGTTCTCGCCGCTAAAGTTGTTAAAAGATTGCAGTTCTCTTTTCCGTACAAATACAATGGAAACGTACACCTATCTGTGCGAATAAGCCGGTTGCCATTTAGGACGGCGACGACCCTAGCGCTTTAGGTATAAATATGGGTATATAAAAGCGATGCTGCATTTTTTATATCTTTATATCTCTAGACAGACGTACTTTTGTATATTTATTATTATATAGTTTCAATATGGCGCCACGACCGCCTGAGCATGTTTGAAAGGTTCGTATTGTAAGTAGCTTTCATATGCGGCTTCGCCCGCATGGTCAAATGTAATATGAGAAGTATCCGACTCTGACCACTCACTCACCAGCAGAAGGTATACAATACAAAAATTAACGTGATGGTAATATTGTCTAATAGACTTCTTCGATACATGAACCACCCGATAGCAAAGTATTTTTTTTAATATGAACCAGTAGTTTCTAAGATAAGCGGGTTCAATCAATATTAAGAAGAAACAGTTTAATATAGTGACAATAAAAAAAATATGTTATCCGCTTCCCGTTATGAATTTTTTAGTGTATTTAAAATATGCGCTAAGATTAAAATTGAATATTCGTCTCGTGTAAACTAAGAGTATAACTTCTTAGTATCTGTATTGTGGAAATACTGTGGTCTAGTTCCAAAGGCAATCATATTACTGTTATATTTATAAAGTACGGCCAGTTATGGTGCATGAGCACCAGCGTGTGACTGTAAACGCAACATGCTATGGGTTCGATTTCCACTCGTGGAAATGTAATATTTAATATTTTCGCTCTTTTATTAAAGCAAAGGGCGGAGTATGTTCCGCCACTCAACACGCAATGCTTCGAAAATTTGGCAGAAAGTGGGGTACGAAAATTTGGCGGAAAGTGTCTCAACACTGTTCCCTTTGCCTACTGTGCTGTGTGCAGTATACAGAGTGAAGCTAAAAAAAGTTATTAAGACGAGGAGAGGATGTAGCTACAAATATCTACGTGGAATGTAAGAGGAGGGGTGAAGCTGACAGTAGACGAGACAAAAGAAGTAAGCAGAGACCGTACCGTTCAGTGCTTCTCACTGGCTATCCTGATAGGGATACAGGTGAAGCTAAAAAAAGTTACTAAGTTTAAGTACGATCCATTAATTGATAGCCGCAATGTTTTATATCAGTGTAATATTGATGTCATAATCATTAATTAATGACTAGAATTAAATGAAGTCATTGAATTCTAAGACTCATCGAGGCGCAGTGTAACGGTGTCTGATTGCATTCGCGATAGTTGTAGGTTCAAACCCTATTTATCGTTATAGGATATGCTATTTGCTTAGAAATATTAGAAATTTGCTTAGAAACTATGGCCTTATAATAAACCTCTGAGGATTTTTTAGTGACGAAAATATTACTATGCTAATTACTAACATTTAAACACAAAGTAAAACAGTGTTCCAGTTAATTTTACACGGGTTTCACATAAATTCATTTAATGATCGTGAAATGTGCATTGTTAGTATATTTCGAAGTATTTTACATGTAAATTGATATTTCAAACTTCAGCCAATCAATTTTCTATTCAAGCGCAGTTTATATGCAATATGTCCATTCTCATCATTAGGTATACGATAGGGAAATTAAAAAGGATGCCTACTGAAATCATGTTAACTATTTACAAGATTTTACTTTTTTTTAAAATGCGGCGTTTAATTTCGCCACTCAACACGCAATAGCTAATAGTTGGGCAGAAAGCAGAGAATGCGGAGAAATGTATCTTTTAGTCGTATTCTGCTATACGCTAAAGATGCATAGTTCATACTTAAAAAACAACTTAAAGACATATACGATTGGTATTATATAAATAGAACCTGCAACTCCGCATGACTAAGAACGTTTCAGGTTTTTTTCTCGGTATATATTATATCCATATTCTTTATTGAATTATGAACAGGCACCACGACTCCGAGTCTTCAGAACTGCTTTCTGAGTTCGCTGAGAGATCTTTTTTTTTTCAGCTTCACGCTGTATTCCACACACAGCAGAGTGAACCTTGTGTTAAAACACTCCGTTCTCCATTTTAGCTGAAAATGCTATATAATTCTGTGCTCCTTCGCCACGACTGGTCTTAAAAAATCTATAGGTTCAAATTATATTTTGAATTTAACTTAGACCAATGATATCTATGATTTTGCAATAATACCTTCGAGTATCAAAATAAACTGAAGACTAAGACAAATCGTAGTTGCACTTGCATGATTATAATAGAAAGCGAGGTCGCTATTCACTAAATAAGATCTGAAATTTGTATAACAATAAATCTGTTGCAATATAATAATTAATTTAACGCTATTTGACTGTAAAAAGGCCGTTGTTGGTTCAACTCCTACTCTTAAATATATTAAATAATTAATACGTTGAGTTTTCTTTTATTACCGCTAATTTGTTGTGGACGAAAGGCAGTCTTAAGTTTTGCCATATGACACGCAATGTTTCGGAAATTGTGCGGTGCTTAGGGAACAAATTGCCTTGACACTAGGTTCCCATTGCCCACCTTACCTACTATGTACGGGAAGTTAAAAAAAAACGAATTATTCAATACGAATCCTGTTACAAATTATTTTTCCAACCATAAACGTCAAAAATAATGAAAATGTCACCGGACGAGTCGGAAATTTCTATGGTATTTTTTTGTATCGAAAACTTAGTTTCTTATTTATTGCTTTTCGTCTCATACATCATTTCGCCAGAGCACACATTGAAAACTTAATAAGAAATTGTACGTCCACTTTTGACAGCTCTTCTGTCATAATATTTAAACGTACAGCTTTTAAGCTTTTCAAAAAATGTTTTTATTAAGAGCACTGCAATATAATTATATAAATAATATTAATTTCTTCAAATTAGTTACAGTTCAGTTACAGTTTCATCATGGTCGATGAAGTGCGGCGTTAAGTTACGCCACTGAATAACCAATGTCT
This sequence comes from Heliconius nattereri, assembly GCA_013403645.1. Lineage (NCBI taxonomy): Eukaryota > Metazoa > Arthropoda > Insecta > Lepidoptera > Nymphalidae > Heliconius > Heliconius nattereri. The sequence goes on along the minus strand of JAAIXI010000229.1, from coordinate 4,192,392 downwards.
CCACTAAATGAGCGGTCATCCATATGTTCCTAATATATTTTCGGTTTCGATTGCAAAATACCTGTTTATTATTTGTTTATTGTTCCTTGCATGAAATGATACAGATGTAGGTATCCTTGACAAAATGGCCTCGGCCAAGATTTATCAGGATTTTAACCTATTTTGCTTGTGACCTGTTTAAATTGAATATATCATCATTATATTTGTCAATTGTATGTATGTGTATCTACAGTAATTATTTTCACGCTGTATTCCGCATATAGCTGGGTACGCGGAAAGGCTAAGACAGGTGTTAAGACATTCCGCTCCCCTCTTTCCGCCGAATTCCAGAGCAAAAATTCTAATCATTTCATTTCTTCGAGTGGGAATCGAACCCACAGCCATGTCGCGTCACACGTTCGTGCTCCTGTCCACGACTGACTTCTACATTCAATTGATTGAATAAATAATATATTTTGGAACGATTATCGGAACTGTATGTTATTTGTAAATGTAATTATAAATTGAAATATTTAATAACTAACCTTGAAATGTTTTATTTTGTTTAGATATTATGGCTGAATAGAATGGCTAATTAGCCATTAACAAATATTAGTCTAATTAGATTAGCCAAAGCTCTGCGTTATTTACTTAATCTGTGTGGGTACATCCTAGCGAGGATATTTCGCTCACTCACTTTCCTGCTCCTGTGAGACAGCGCACGGCGTAGAGTTACGCCCTTCATTGCACAATAACTCAAACCCAGGGGTAAACTCCAGAAAAGAGGGTGTTGACTATGTTTAACAGTTCATATTGACATACACAGAGACGAAACCTGGGAACTCATAAATCGTAAAGCTTACAACAATGATTCATAGATAATAAATCACTCCACATACGCCTCAGTGTATGAATCCTTTAGTAATTAGTGTCATAAATACAGTGACGTTAGTTTACTTATCACTTCTGGTTATCAGCTAGTAATAGCACTTGTACATTGCGCCAGGCGCTTAATTTAAATACACAATGTTTCGTCAATCAAACATATAACGTAATTTCCCGCATATGGCAGTGTCAAGACACTCCGTTCCCTAGTTTCTACGAAATTGTCTCGGCAAGGCGTGTTTAATGGCGGAACTAAACACCGCGCTTTGCCTTGTTCAAAAAATTAATTATGTAACTTTTTATTTTGATTAAAATTATTTGACTTTGACTTTTGACTTAGCAGAGTGAAGATATGAAAATGTTAATAAATAATAATTAATTCCACCGAGTAGGAATCGAACCCACAATCGTCGCGTTATAGCCACACGCTTGTGCCCCTGGACCACGGCGACCTGACTCCAATTGCAAATTTTAAATTAATTACTTAAAAAGATCTAAAACGAGGATAAGGAGAAAATCACAAAAAAGTCAAAAAGGCTTACCTCAATATTTATGCGATTGTAATGTACTCCGCATTAGTAACATCAAAGTAAGGAGTAAAAGTGTTTACGATGCAAGAGAATTGGTAAATAACTTTAAAGGAAATGTACTTAATTTTAATGAAAGGAACTGCTAACAAAAATAATCAGATTAGTATGGTTTTGGGTTTGATCCCCACTCGGAGGAATGATTATATTTTATTTATTTCTATGGCCTATAGATAAATACACTCAACACACAAAGTCTCCAAAATTGTGAGAGAGTGTTTTAACTCTAGGCTCCCCCTGTGAGAAAATAATTGTCAAATTTTACTGGATGCAAACGATTTCTTCAAAACTCGTTGGACGTGCAAATTTTAAACTCGAACGTGTTTAAAATTAATTTCTTTATCTCATACCTAGTGAAGCTTGCAACTTCAACGACATGCACATTTCATTATCTTCCTGCATCACTCGTATTTTGCGTGGTAAGCAAAGAAAATCTCGACTTCTATCATTATCTTCACCTTCGCTCCAGACAATACAATCATATATCTAAACTTTTGACTTTTCTAGAACTACTATTAATAGCAACTATCCATTTAGGGATATATACTAAAAAGATTTACATACTCAAATTCGACGTATCACATGGCGGATCCTAACGCCGCACTTTATTCTTACCCAAGTGGGGATACGGTTGTACTGCGCCATAAGGGCGCATTTAACTTCACTTATCTTTTACATGGATAATTTTTATGTAATCTTTTTTGGCAAAAACCTATTATAAAACTTTGTACATGTTATAGTCATAGATTTTGCCTAATTGTGTCAAGTTCCCCATTCGTCGTCAACTTTATTAGTCATCGTCTTAATTTTAGACGTAAACATAAACAGGTGTACATCTCAAAAGATAACCTTATCAGTCTGGGATAAAATAACGAAAACAATTCTTAATATAGCAAAATTTTAATACATTTTTCTTGCGTCACCCTATACCTCACAAATTACAGGATACGTAAAGGGAACCTATTGTTAAGACACTACATTCCGTCCGTCCTCTCTTTTTCCGCAAAATTTTCGAACAATTGCCCGATAAGAGGCGTAGCTTAGACCAGAGCAAGAATATGACCAGAATGGAAATCGAATCCACAGCCGTCGCGTTTACAGTCAGACACTCCGTCGCTGTACCATAACGAAAAAATAATAAAAAACATAAAATAATAAATCATTTGTGTAAAAATATATTTACTACTCTTAATAACATTAAAATTGCTTTGATCTTATCTTCTTTCTGCATATAACAAATAATGATAAGATATCTTTCAGTATTTCTCTAAGTTATCAGTAGGGAAATTAACTGGTGCGCTTCCTGAATAAGCAAAAATAGAATTCGCGAAACTCAACGCCGCTCTTTGCCCCATTACCGAAACGAGAAAATGAAAATATCAAATATTTCATTCTTCCGAGTGGGAATCGAACCCACAAACTTCGCGTTGACAGTCACACGCTTGTGCCCCTGAACTGCGCCATGAGGCCTCAAGTAAGTATGTAATATGCTACTAGTGTAAATATCTTATATTAAGAGGCTTCAATAAAAGTCCTATAATATTTATAAGCGTGTAATATTTTAATTAAAACAGCAATATTGGTCGTTTAATATTATTGTACGTTATGTTTGTACTGAACTCTTACCCTACTAATGCTTCTAGGGTAACCATTTCAGTAGGTCATTTGTGTAGATCTTAGAGATATGTTAGTCACCTTATTTTAATGTGATGAAATTAGGTTTGATGAAGGAATTTTTAACAAAACTATTATAACACAGTGCATATAAAATAAATATAATTTGTTTTTTATTATAAAATAAAAAAATATAAGAAAAATCCTGTTAAGAAAACTTTAATTTAATAAAAGTCAAAAGGCACAGGTTGGTAGGTACAGCATATGGAAAAAAAGAGCACATTTTCAGATACACTGACAAAAAAATAAAAGGAAAACATTCATTAAACGCCCTTTTTAATATCATGCACACAATTAAAAAAATCTAAAAATGTATATATGACTAACTAAATCAGATATCCAAACTTAAAAAACCACATAATATGGCAACACTACCAATGTTCGAAAGGTAGAATTACACACGAGCGGGGGACAACGCGGGAAGGCACCAATTACAGGAACGCGAAACTCAGGACTAAAACCAAAGAGACCTAACTCCAAAATCGTAATATTTTATATTATACTTTAGTTTTCTTCTAATAGGGTTTATTTTCATATATTTAATGCAAGTTATTTAGGTTTAGCGAGACATTAAAGTGAATTGATATTTGCAATGGGTGCACCGACCCGCTCTCTGATCACGTAGGCCTGTTACATGAATAGATTAGACGGTCTAGATTTTTTTTTTGTTAATATTGGCTGTCAGTCTCTTAGTCATCTGGTTAATTCATAACTGCAATTGATATAACATACTAATATTGCACATTTTTGCATAAAAGTAGATTTAATAAAAAAAAATTGTAAAAATTATGAAATTTTTATATTTGCAAGAGAAGAACACACGGTGAATTTTAATTTTTATTTAATTTTCTCGCGAGGAAATGAAAAATAAAAAGTTGCCTTGGAAATTGGACATTGCGTGGGAACGGAGTGCATTCACACTAGGTTCCCTCGTTACTCTGATATATTATATTTTAAAAGTTACGACCGTGACTCATTTACTTCCTAATTCGTTATCAGTGCAAATTACTATATATATTTTTGTTATAATTCCTAGTATCATTCTATATTATACATACGATGTAAACAGGAAAACTATCGATTTCGAAGCCATCGAGCTGTACTTCGATTGTGTTTCATGACAATTATTAAATTATATTCTTATTTTATACATATAGCGCTTATTTTGGACAACAATGACGTAATTGCATTTGTTAAAAACAATTTTAAAATCCGTTCTTCACTTTCCGCGACTTTTGAGAAATTGCTTTGTGAGGAAATAAAAATATTAAATATTTTATTTCTTCGAGTGGAGTGAATCGAATCCACGACCTGTCGTGTTTACAGCCGCACTCTTGTGCACCTAAAACTTATTCGTTTGAGATGGAATCACACACCAATCAACGTCCCCACATTCAAGAATAAATAAAATTAAAAAAAACAGATACTATTAGAATCGGTTAATTTTAACTCTTCAGTTAAATTTTTTTTTGATTATGTAATAAGTTTTCGTATTTTTAACCGGTTTCACGGCCAGCAGTAATCTTTAAGTGCATTTGTACTCTTTTAGAGATCTATTAAACATGTCGAAAACTGCAAAGTATTTATTAATTACTTTTATAAGAAGAAACAAAAATGTTTTGAAGCCAGTAATGGCCAGTCATGACATGTCCCTGTGGACACAAGCGTGCGACTGTAAACGCGGAAAATGTAGTTTTGAGAACACCAACGTCTGACTGTAAATACGACAGTGCTGAGTTCGATTCCCTCTCAAGCAATGAAGGTATTATTTTCATTTCTTCACTATGGTAACAAATTAATACGCGACGTTGAGTTCCGCCATTGCCTTAACACAAGATCCCTCAGCCTAACAAAAAGAAAATTAAAAAATAACATATAAATACGGAACCCTGTATATATATATATTTAAATATTTTCCAATACTCGGAAGGCATCATTATACGTCGAAAACTGGAGCTCCGAAATACTTATTACCAAGTAAGTATTCAAGTTGAAAACGTCAAATTAACTTGTTAACAGACATGTACTATGTACATATATTATGCATGTGTGTTTTTGTAGCTTCCCAGTGCATTCCGCAATTAGAAGGGTAGTCAGGGGGAACCTCGGAACCTAGTGTTAAGTCATTGACGTTCTCCACTTTCCACTGAATTCTGGAGGCATTGTGTGTTAAGTGACAAAAATCATGTTAAAAAGAAGTTAGACGCTAGACGTGAAACACGCAATATCTTAACACTCAGTACCTTCTACATACAGTAGGGATATGCGGGATACAGCGTAAACAAATTAAAGCTACTTGTTTTGTTTTGTTTCTTTTTAGCTTTTTCTTATTCATAACATTTCTTTTTCGGAAAACCTTTTAACAACATCTGTTAAGTAAAAATTTAACTTTTAGGTACTTTTAGTATCCCTTTCATATAATTAAAATACAGGTTATAATAATAATCGATCAACTTTTAAAGTCATTTAAATTGTTCCAATCGCAGCGGAATGTGCCGGATACGTTTCTTTTGTACGGAAATCTTAACCGGAACTTCAAAGCTGTTGAAATTTCATATTTACTGAAAGGGAATTTTATAAGTACATATTTATATATTTAAACGATTTGTAACATGTCTGTTACCTGAGCTAAGAATTAAAAAAATATTTTGCCGAGTGGGAATTGAACTTACAACCGTCGTGACTACAGTCAGACGCGGTGTGTGCTGTGTTATTTTTTTATTATTATCATAGTTTTTAGTCTCACGCTCTATCCCGTACATAGCACGGTAGACAAAGAGAACTAAGTTTTATGACACTCCGTTCATATTAAGACACTTTCGTTACCGACTTTCTGCTGAATTCTGGAGCCATTGTGAGTGGAGTGGCGGAACTCAACTCAAATATGTCGTTCCCCCAATTGGGAATCGAAGTCCTAACCTGTCACGTTCACATTCCCACTGGCTTGAGCCACGACTAACACACTTACAAATCTATCACGAACCACGAATAAATTTCTAATGGATTATTTTTAACTAAAGGGCTATTCATAAAATTGCTTCCGATGAAAGCTTAACATGTTAAGCTTACTTTACGGAGTGCTTTTAAAAGCTCCTTATTATGAATAACTGTTTGTGTTTTTTAATTCCTAAAACGTCGATATCAATCTGTCTACATTTTGGTGTACTGAGATTAATATTTACATTGGTTTCTTAAATAGATTTTAGAAAAAAATATAAATAAGATTCAATAGCTTATGTGTAAAAATGAAAAGTGGAGCCAGTTATATTTATGAATAGGACTGCTATGCTATACTGCTATACAGTTTAGCTGTATCCTGTGTCCGCTACACATATGTTAATACAATGCATTCTCATTTTGTGCGTTAAGTGACGGAACTTAACGCCGCACCGTGCAAGGTGATACAAGAGAAACAGAGTGTCTTAATACTAGATTCCCTTTTCCGATTGTATTATTTGCAGGGGTACAGTGTGAAGCAAAACAAAATAATTGACGATTTAATTAGAGCGTTTCGAGGCGCAATCCAAGCTTCAGCTCCTCCATCACGAAGATTCATAGATTATTATATTTTTTTAGAGAACGATGCCCCAATCCCAATAGTCATAAAAAACAAAAAAATAATAACACTACAAAAAATATATACGTACCGTAGTACCTACTCATAAAACGGTAATGACGTTAAATAAAAATCAGTTATCCATTTCATCTCCAGCATCTCTATCGTTTCACATAAACAAATTTAACCGTACAATAAATTTTAACAATTTCCAAATTTAGCTATCATTTACTGCCTCAAAATAATTTATTACAAAATTATAATATAAATTTGGGAAAGTTTACACAAACAAGTGTTTGTCGTAAGTCATTTTGTGTGAAAAGGGAAAAAAATATTTGTCATAATTTATAATAACGAATGGACGGTTTTGAATGAAATTCTTTTATTATGCACCTATAGCAATGTACATATATAGGTATAGCTAGTGCTATATTTTTATTGTCATTGCATTATATATCCCAGTGAAATCGTAACTTTTTAATACTTTTCATTAGCTTCACGGCGTATCCCGCATATATAGACGGGGTAGTCAGACGGAACCTTGTGTGAAGTTTCAAGACACTCCATCCCCCACTTTCCGCTGAATTCCGGAGGCTTTGCGTATTGAGACGAAACTAAACGCCGCGCTTGCATGCGACACCAGAGCGTAGAAATGAAAGTATACATTATAATAAATTGGCCTCTAAAATATAGTACCTACTAGTATTATAACATTATCACAATTAATCGCTAATCAATGTTTCTGAGAGCAAGTAACCATGAATTCGTTTACATGCACAGCGGTCTATGTAATGGGTGGCGGCTGGCAACTTGTCTATTTATAATTGGCTCGCTAAAACAATTGAACAAATTGATACAAACATTTCAAAGGTTAAATATAGTGAACTGGACAAACTGTTAATCATTAATTCTAATTTTAACATTTTTTTATAGTGTTAACGCTATGATTGTCGGTTCGATTCCCGCTTGGTTTAATGACTTTTGTTTATTTTCTCGCTCGGATAAAAGAACGCAGCGTTGACTTCCGCCACTCAACACGTAAATTCTCGAAAATAAGGCGCAAAGTAACCTATAGAATGTTTTAATCTGCTATATGAAGTACGGCGTAAATCTAAAAAAATATATAGAATAAGTCCTTTACAAAAATATAGAATTTTTACATATCACATAATATTTATTCCCCTCAGTAGAGATCGAATACACAACAGTTGCGTTACACACACAGTGCGCTAAGATGGCGTCGATATTCTACGATTTTTTTTAGATTCACGCTGTATCCCGCACATAAATGTATAGTCAAAGGGAACTAGTGTTAAAACACTCAGTTTCCATTAAGACACTTCAATTCCCCACTTTCCGTCCAATTCTGGAGGAGGGAACTCAACGCCGCGCCGTACACCAAAGCGGAGAAATGAAAATATTTAATTTCCTCGAGTGGAAATCGAACCTACAACCTGTCGCGTACACAGTCACACACTTCTGCCCCTGCGCCACAATATAGCATATTTATTGATAAATTAATATTTCGTTCAACTTGATATACCATGTTTATCATTTAAATTATCTACATATATAATACACAAAGCTCATCCATTTCTGTATAACTGAGAAACAAAGCTGCACCACTTAAAATGTTGAAATTTATCATGTGGATACAGGAATTTGTAAGAACAATCCGGGCTTTTCCATTTTATACAAGGAAGAGGAAACCTTAAGGTGCATTACGATTAAATTTTGTGTAATTCTGTGATATAAATACACATGTCAACTATTGTTGTTTGTTTATCTGAATTCCTATATATTATTTTTCTATAAACTATTATATTCCTATAAACAATTACCTATATTTTATTTTAAAGTCAAACTAAGGCCGTACTGGCGCAGGGGCACAACGGCTTGACTGGACAACGGCCGTTGTGGGTTCCATTCCCAATAGAGGGAATGAATTATTATCTACTTGTATTTTAATTTCTTTTCTTGAAACCAGGTCAAGGCAAAAGCGAGGCATTAAGTTCCGCCACTCAACGCGCGATACGTCCATAATTCTGCGGAAATTTCACTTTGTGTGTTTGGAGTGGATTGTCTTAACAGATTTTGAGGCTTAGCATGTAGAGTGGCGGAGCTCAAAGCTTTTGCTTTTTGAGCAGCCTTTTGAGCGAGGAAACGTAAATATTAAATAATACATTTCCCCAAGTGGTCATCGAACCCATAACCGCCAAAGCTTACACGCCCACGCCTGTATCACTGCCACATATGCAAAAACTAGGCGAAGCTGAAAAACAAATTCTCAAAAGCAATATAACACATCTAACTATAGAAATTTTCAAATTCAAATAGCATTTGAAAAGTTCTTACATATTTATAGTGACATTTAAAATCAAGGTGTATTTATAGCGCAGTTTAGTCATGAAATCCGGTCACATGAGCGTCGCGAGCACGCGGTCTATATGAAAATAACTTTTTAACAATTATAATGATTCTACCCACGTAGACACTGGTGGCGAGTATTCTTTTTGTGGTTTTTTTGGCTTTACGCAGTTTGCCTCATGTGGTAGGGTAGGCAGAGGGAAGTTACTTTTAAACATTTAAGACACTCCTTTTCTGAATCTCTCCCGAATTTTCAAGATCTAGCGTGTTGTAAATAGTTATTATAGAAGAATAGTTTCTAGTGACGAAATTCTAAAGACTCTAAAAGCTTTATTCTTGTTGCCTTAACTTTCCGCCCAATTTTCAAGACACTGTTTGTAAAGTGGCGGAACTCGCGTTTTGTCTCGTTACCAAAGTAAGAAAATAAAAGTAACACCCAACGCACAACCATCGTGATTATTATAAGACGTACCTCTACGCAACGGTCTCTAATGGATATCCATATATACTTTTTAATAATATCATATAGGTACAATTTGTATACACATATTTCAATGTTCAGAAATTTTGATAACTCTGAAAATCATAGATAAAGAACTAGATGAGATAAAACGTATACAGGAAATATTTTATTGACATAATATAATCAATAGAAAAATAAATAATCCAATAAGCCACTAGAAGTGTTGTAACAGGTCGTGATAAGAATTTAAATAACTATTTTGATTATGGTTTCATAAAATAAATATCTATATATATAGCAGCTTCAGAAATGAATAATTTTGAAATAATCATTCCCCCAGTGAGCATCGAACCGACAATCATTGCGTTTACAGACAGCCGCTGTGCCGCTACGACACGATGGTTTATAATTTTTATTGTATATCAATGTAGTAGTAGGAATTATTAAACTGTAGAAATTAAGGAAATTTATATAATTATTTATAATTCAATAATTATATTAAGAATTTTGTGCAGATGACATGACTATCGCAGTTTCGCTTGAAATTAATAAATAACACAAGGAATGTGGAGGAAAAATCATATTTAACTTATTTATTTATAATTAATTATAATTATTAAGTAGTAATTGAGACTGGCCCTTGTGAATTCCCCAATCGAGGGAATAAATATATTTAAGTTCTGCCATTTCAATACCTTGAAAATTGAGCGAAAAGAAGCGAAGGGAGAGTGCATCCAGAATTCGGGAACAGAAGAGATCCAGAAGCGGGGAACGGAAGTGTTTTAATGGCTCACACTTCACATTAGGTTCCTAGGCTCCCTCTGTTTTTTATACGTAAAGTTTTTGTTAGTTTTTTTTATAATTGCAAGAATTACAATAACAGTACTAAATATAAAATAACATAAATTTATAGCGCCGGCCGCAGGCGCGTGTGTTGTTTATTTTTACCGCTTCACTTATGACTGCTATCAGGGCTCAACGAAGTTATCTTACTTTGTAGAAACCAATTTTTGTCAACATTTTTTTTTTCACGTTTTTTCCTTTCATTTCTCCGCTCTAGTAGCGAGCTTCCAGTGCAGCGAGCAGACAGTGAAGAACGGAAATATCTTAATGGGAACGGAGTGTCTTAACATCAGATTCCCAAGTTCCCTCTGCCTACCCAGCTACGCTCAGTAGGAATCGAACCCACCACCTACGCTCTCACGGTCGGACGTTATATGTTAAAATGATATGTAAATACAACATATTTTGATACAGATCGATGGTGCAATTACACGAGTCTTTAAGGGACTGACAAGATAAATTTATTTCGACTAAACTATTCAAATCCCTTGCAACTGATGAAAAGTCGCGGCCCAATGCTTAAAAACCGTTATCCAATAGATAACAAGATCATAAATGTATGTTTATATTATGTAATGGAAATAAAGAATAAACATATGTGTTTTTTTAACTTGACACTGTATCTTTAACACAGAAGGTTTCTATTAAAAAAATCCGTTCCCCACTTTCCGTCGAATTTGTGAGATATAACACCATAAGTCATCCATGAGTGGCGGAACTCAACGCCGTGCTTCCCGCCGCCTTTCTACCATAGAAATATCCATCGAGAGGTCATCTAACCCACACCTTCTTGTTTACAGCCGCCATACGATCATATATATTTACATTGTAAAGAATTTATGTTTGTATATTTTATTCATATTTATTAGTTATGTTTATTTGTGCATATATAACGTACCTATGCACATTTTATTTATTTTTTTATTAACAATTTCCGATTTCACTGTACTGATTGTCCAATTGTACTGATTTCCATTTGTCTACCTCTACGGGCTGGCTGGAACCTGGAAGAAATCTCTTCTAGAGATAAGTCTACCTACCATTATAAATGAAATTCCAAAATGCATTTTCTATTATGTATGAATTTAATGCAATAAAGAATATATTATTACATACATACAATAACTTTGTTATCGCTTGACAAATAAGCTTAAAGGATTGACGTGTTACTAGGGCGAAGTGACACAGATTTATTTAGGCGCGCGTCACGTGGCCACAGCTCTATAATGATAAACTCGGTTACTCATAAATATTTATTTTAGACTTCTATTTACACGGATTAAAACAGATTTGAAATACGTGGCCATGATCGTGGTACAGGTGGTTGGCAATTCAATTCTCGTATCTATTTTAAGCATTTTGCCTTAAGTTAGTTAAGGCCAAAATTGTAAATAAGTTTGTATAAAATTAGATTTACATTTTTTTTCGCATAACAGAGTAAGGGAGAACCTAGTGTTAAAACACTCTATTTACTATATTTCTACTTAATTTTGAAACATGTGTTTAGTGAGTGAATCATAATATGAAAAATTATATATAGCTGTACTTCAGCTATACTCAATTCAATTTTGTAAACATTTCCAAAACGGGAAATTTAATATAATTCATTCCCACTATTGGGAATTAACTCACAACCGTTTCGTTTACATTAAGACGAGGTGCTCTTAATTGACGATATTTTTTATCAAAATACCAAAGACTTTTCAATAGTAAATTTGTCTACGACCTCTTAGTCATCGTTCAATATCGAGACACCAGAGATAAGGTATTGGGATTTCACCTGATACACTAAAGAAAAATATTTTAGGGATAAATTGATTTTTAACTAACACAATAGGTATCTATGATGATATCTTTTGTGATGATGTGGATGTATCTTTTTTTATTTCTCTTTTTAGCAGGGTAGGCAGAGGGAACCATTGTTAAAATATTCTGTTCTCCTCATCCCAATTTTTGAAATATTGCATATTGTTACTGATGCGAATATTTCATTCCCCCGAATGGGAATTTTTAAAATGTTATGAACAAAATTTTTAAAATGTAAAATTTGCAATTATGGCGCAAATAAAACACTACAAATCACGTGCAGAATACAAGAAATACAAAAAAATATAATGAACTCCGGCCCTTCGTTCAATTATTTGTATGGAAGATGTATAATTTCCAAGATTACCAGTTCATATAAAGCGATTACAGAATACGATATTGTTGTTCTTGTCATTTGAAATATGAGTGAGCTTCGAACTCACATCTCCGGGATTTATAAACTAAGCGTGTACTTTAATAAGAAAAATCTATTTGTCATTAAAACTCTTATTTCTTTTAAAACTCTACTTTCTTATTAAAAGTATTATCTCTTTTCAGTTAAAAAATCTAATGTAATTCATTGAAATGTTTCCGCTTTATCTAATCTAATAATAATCCATACCTATATTGTAAATTCGAAAGTAAGTATGTCTGTCTTTTACGCAATCAGGGCCAAACCGCTAATTTAATTGTGATTTAAAATAGTCATACAGAGATACTTGAGGGTCTCGGGATGAACATAGGACACTTTTTTTCTCATATTTGTAATATTATCGATATATACCAATATATTAAAATACTTATTAATTTGACATGCAATTTATACCACCATGTTAATAACAAACGTCTCTATGCGACCGTTGCTAAGCAACGATTTGTAAAGTTTGTTGTAAGAAAACGTCACCCAAAATGACCTTCCTTAACGCATCTCTCTATTGAAAGCTGAAAATAACTTAATAAATTTTCGTATACATAGTTCAAGTGGGCGTAGCTGTGTTCGGGTCCACTAGTAAAATATAAAAAAAATAACTTTAATACCAAGACCGAAATCAACAAATTGAATGTCAAAGACATTGTAGAATTAATTCTAAGTTAAAATAAATTTCACATAGAAAATAGAAAGGACAAGGACTTAGTAAATTATATTCTTGACGAGCCTTAGTATACCTACTATATACTTGAGTAAACAGATTAAAACCGTTTCTGGGATGAATTCTTCCCCATAGTCAATAATTTCTTGGTATTTCTGACCGCAAATTCCCGTATTTAAATATATGGCTAGACGCACGTCTACATTTACAATATTAAACAATTATATTATATTTTCTTATTAACTTGTTTCAGAAAATAGGAACAGATGCGTATTCTGCTAGAGGTAAGTTAAATCGACCAGTAAATAATTATATCTCTAAATCTAGATATGAAATTATACATCAAAATGTGTTAATTAATTTAATGATCCTACACAACTAGGTCTTCCAAAGGTCAACCCGCTATGTTTAGATTTGGGCGGAAATTGGAAAAGGGAGTGTCTTGGCACTAAACTCTCTCTACTCACCCTTTGCACTATATAGCGTGAAGCTGAACCTTAAAACAAAGTGTACCTTTAAAAAGCAGTGTCCCCAAATATTCGACTCTTTTGAGAAAACGCGTGCTATTTTTTAACATAAAAACAGCTTTTACCTTAAAAGACCGAGTAAAAAATGGGACGCCTATCCAATGATTATAAACGTATTATGTGAATGAGATTTGAAGGTTTTGTTATAGAAAATGTTTTGTAGTAGAAAACATTTTTTTTTTATTTAGTAACCTTTAAGCTTTCTTCTTAAATTTCTTTCTCTTAATGTATTATCTATTCTAACAATATTATTTCATCATCTCCACGACGTATTAAGAATATTTCAAAATAAATCACATTTCCTATAATTTTGCTTGCGTTTTCCCTACGAACATGTAATTGATTTATTTGTAATTTTTATTGGTATACGTGTGTACCAACATGTATCCCTGGAGTCTTGATATCCTCTTAAGTATACATAGCTCTTCATGACACAGTGGGACACCGTCTGACTGCAAGTTCACTCTACACGGAATGTATCAGATTCGACCGGGAAATAAAGTGTCTTATCACTAAGCTTACTCTACCTACCCTACTTTGAAATAAAGCATGAAACTGTAAAATTATTATTGTATATAAAACGTACGTACGGTGTATATAAAATTCCTCCGTTTCCGAGTGACTGACAGACAACAAACAGACTATTTCGCAAAATTTCTGAGGGAACAGGAAAAAAGGGGATTTTCCATTTTACATTTTAAAGTCCAAACAAAAAGCTGCGGATGATACAAAGAAATGTTAGTGATGAATCGTAATCGTCGCTTATTCTAAGAGTATGTCTTCACATAGCAGGGAAAGCAAAGGTAACCTAGTGTTAAGAGACTTCATTCCCATTAAGATACTTCCGCTCTCCATTTTCATATTGCATAACATGTTGATTGGGGAAACTCAACGCTGAAACGCTCAATGAAAAGATTAAATATATAATATCCTCAAGTGGGAATCAAACCCACAGGAAACATATACAGGAAAAAGTCACATGAACTTGGTAAATAAGTGGAATAGATTTTGTTTTAGTAGTGATATCAAAAACACTAAACTCATTGACGTCAATAAAATTTCTAATAACTATTTACATAAGTTGGCGCCTACATGCAATATTTATGATACGACTAAAAGTATTTCCATATATAGATATTATTAAAGAATCGAACAAGCGCGAGTCGGGCTCGCCCACCGAGGGTTCCGTACAAAAATTGAAAATCTCGAATCGTTTCTGAAATTCAAACTTAGCATAGCCAGAGCACTTTCATCCAATACCTCACGTGAAAACTAACGGCCTTCATACCTAATTTTACCCTCCCGTTTAAGGTTATTTTTAGGATTTAACCACTAGTTCAAGTGAAGTATCAGATAAAAAGGCTCTGGCTAAGCTAAGCCGAATTTCAGAAAAAGTTCGAGACCTACCATTTTTGAACGGAACCCTCGGTGGACGAGCCTGACTCGCAATTGTAAAGATTTTTTTTTATTCCTCCACACTATACAAAAAAAATCACTAGTTACAATGTTTTTTTTTAAATATGCGTCACGTTTGTATTTTTTGGACTTCACGATACGTCCCGCGTATAGCAATATATATTCATATAGTAATATATATTCCTCCACACTATACAAAAAATTTCACTAGTTACAATGTTTTTTTTTTAAATATGGGTCACGTTTGTATTTTTTGGACTTCACGATCCCGTCCCGCGTCCCGCGTATAGCGTCGTAAACCTATTCGCAGGCAGAGATAACTCAGTATCAATACTCTCCGTTCCCCACTTACAAACCAAATTTCGAGACATTAATACATATATGTTGAATAGTATCGCTATATATGTAAATTAGTCCAAATTATGTTTCTTGTATTATTATAACTCTACAACCGGATTGACAACAATAACATAATTATATTTTTTT
The DNA here is from genome assembly GCA_013403645.1 of Heliconius nattereri. Lineage (NCBI taxonomy): Eukaryota > Metazoa > Arthropoda > Insecta > Lepidoptera > Nymphalidae > Heliconius > Heliconius nattereri. The sequence continues at coordinate 4,176,712 of JAAIXI010000229.1, read as the reverse complement.
AATTTATTTTATATTTTTGAATAAATTATAATATTGTACAAGGTAATAACATCTTGAGGATGTTATTTTTTTTTTTATTTTACATAAATTATGAATATAATAGGATTTCCATAGTTCGTCCATGCGCAAGTTAAATTAGTTCTAAGTTCACAGCCACCACCCACACTATAAGATAAGCAACATCTGTGAAGCTCCTTTAACACTTTTATTTCTTAATCTATAAAACAAATTAGCTTCATTCAGTTTCAGCTTCATTTTCTTTGGTTTTTCAATCGTTGCTTTATATGACATAATGAAGGAAATAGAGTTACTAGTTCTAGTATCGTAAAAGGATTCCTGTTTTAATTTAGCCATAATTAAAAGCATACCCGCGGTACGATGGGCTCTAGTAAACAAAACTGCATCTTTACTGTCGCACGTGCCGTAACTTATCGTTACGACACTACTCTCTCCACTTTCCGTCGAATTTTAAAAATATCGAGTACCAGTCATCTACGCTGCGTTAACGTCGTCTATCAGCTGAGAAATGGAAAAAAATATGTTAAAATCACCCCCTCTAATGAGAATCGAACCATCAACGTCTCATTTTCAATCAGAAGTTAATCAACCTCTTTATAGTTATAAAATTGTATCATACGTTACTATTGACTAAAAACTCGTATTAAGTTGCACCAGAGATTGTATATTGTTTATTTATAGATGACTAGGGCCAGTCCCGTCGCCTTCGAGATACTTTATGCCTTTTGATATAATTAATTATTAAATTATTTTCACAAAATCATTATACTAGTATAGAATTTACGATTGTGGTCGTCGTGGAGTAGAGGTACAAGCATGCTACTATAAACGCGAGGGCAGTGGGTTCGATCCCACTCGTAGGAATGAAATATACTTATTCAATATTTTCATTATTTCGCTCTAGTAATAAGGTAAGGCGCGGCGTCGAGTTCCGTCGTTCAACCTGTAATAGCTTCAAAATTCGGCGGAAATGGGGAATAGAGTGTCTTAACACTAGGTTCCCTCTGCCTACCCTGCTGTGTGCGCGATACAGCGTGAAGGTGATTTGATTTACTCGAGGATGAAGTATCGATGATACTAGAGGAAGGTCACGCCAAACACATGTAGACCCTTCAGAGGGTATGGGAATATGCAGGGACCGTAGCAATTGGCACTTCACTGCCTCTGGAAACCCTATAAGGATAAAGCGTAACAAGAGAAGGAAGGAGTATCCACACTACTTATGGAAAGCAAAAAACCCATATGTTATCTCATAAGTAAAAAATCCATACCACTCTATTTCACTACTTCATATAAAAGTTATTGAAATTAAGTGTTTAATGGAAAATACTATATGATAAAAAAACTCCCATACTTATTAGGTAATTACTATAAGATTAATATTTTTACCCGCCACTTGCCAATTTATGCAAAAATACTGAGTAATGTAATACAAATACAAGCAGTATTCGGTCAAGGACACTCATATCTTTTGAGAAAAAAATCATTATTATATATATATTTTCAGCTTCACGCTTATGCTTGCATATGTATCCCGTATATATTTTTTCCCATTTATTTCGTACCCTACTGAGTAGGTGGGGAGCGTAATGTCTTAAAACTAGGTTCCATCTGCCTACCCATGAATCGGGTATTTTTTGGGAAACGTAATATCTTAACACTAGGTTTCCTCCGCCTATCCTGCTATGAAAACACCTCAAAGAAAACAGCGGAAAAAAATTGAGTTCCAATACGATTTATAATTTTGTTTCAATAAAAATTCACCAAAATTAGCTTAGACCAACACACATCGCGCTTTGTATTATATAGATTATGAACAAACAGACAATCGAATTAATATTTCAATACATTAGCAGCCTTAGTCAGCCACTATCTATAGGAGTTTGAAATTTGGAAAATACGTTGATGACAAACTGAGAGTGTGATAACGATTTCTTGAAAATCTTGTATGGATTTGGGTAAAAGAGATGGATTATCTTTTTCTGATAATAATGTATGAATTGTCGGGACCTTCTAATAATAGCCTTGTTATGAAGCCTTCGTGGTACAGTGGGTCAACAACTGACTGTAAAATTGACAATTGTTTGCTCGATTCCCCCACATCATCCCCATATTCCCCTATTCTAGAACTAAGCTATAACACACTTTTCACGACACTGGAGTAATGAAGATATAAATATCCCCTGAGTGGGAATCGAATTTACTATTATCACAACCAGAGAGTAAATTTATTCCCTACCTACAATATTGTCTACACACTATCAGACTAATAAACTAATAATAGTTGCATAATATTATTTACACGGTATTGATAAGTATTACAGTTATTTGATTTACAATGCTACTAGATAACATATTTAGTTTGAACGGTTGTTAAATAAGTAATTGATTCGTTGGCGCCTATATTTCAAATTGAAGTTAACCCCATAACAAAGCGCGGCGTTAGGTCCCGCCACATAACTTATCAATAGGTTCCCGCGGCATACAGTATTATATGTGGAATAAAAGGTGAAGCTTAAAAACCGGCCAAGTGCGAGTCGAACTCGCGCACGACGAGTTCCGTATCATCATCTGCAAAATGTCCAACTACCACAGTTCTTGAGATACAACCTCTTGATAGACGGACAGACAAACGAACGGACAACGGATTCTTAGCAAAGGAGTCCCGTTTTAAGGAGTTATAAATAATAAACAGGTATAGAGGAAGTGATTAAAATTATTTTATTCTTGGGTTTTGCCTCACCGAAGAAAATGTTCCTGAGTGAGCGGAAAGTAGAAATAGGAATTTCTCACAATAAATTCTTTCTGCTTATTATATAAAATGTGGAGACAGTGCATTGACAAAAAAAAACTATCACACAGCAGGGCCGGCATTGAGAACCTGGAAACTTGTTTGAATGAAGTACAGTGCCGAAACACTACTTTCCCCATTCAGACTCTTCCGTTTCCCACTCTCCGCCTAATTCTCAAACCATTGCGTGATAAGTGGCGGAACTTAACGCCCTGCTTGGCCTCGTTCCCAGAGCAAGGAAATGAAAATATTAAATATTTCATTCCCCCGAGTTCCCCCTGTTTATAGTCGCACGCTTGTGCCCCCCCACCACGACGATCTCTTATAATACAAAATAATGAAGAAATATCTTCTACTTAACTTTTTTTTCACACTGTATCTCGCATATAGCGCATGGCTTACAGGGGGAACCTAGTGTTAAGACACTCCTTCCTCACACACCGCTCGATCTTCGTGACATTGCGTGCTGAGAGACAGAAATTAACGCCGCGCTTTATCTTCTGCTACACCAAGACGGCCTCATATAAATATTAATTTATATATTTCTATAACACGAACCTATAAAAACAGCCTATTAAACACAAAAGAAACACAAAAATCAAATAAAATTCCCATACAAACCAATACAATTTCCACAACCCTTTATCAACAAGTGAGTAGTGGGGATATCTTACTCTTTATAATCTACTGTAGCTCTCGCTCAGTCTCAGCTTTTCTCGCTTATAGAGTCGTCGCGTCGTTCGAATTTTAAAATTCAAATATGTGTAACGTTTGCACACGCGATGTCGAGGTTACGCCGGCTCCGGCGAAGCCTAATAAGTCCTTAGAAAGACTTAAGAAGAAGCATAATATACAGACAAACCCTACGGATGAAGAGAAACAGAGAGAAGTGGAATATCAACCAGATTTATTGGCTGTGTCGACACAATATTCCAAAGTGGCATACGATTTGTTCAAGCAAGCTGTTGTTAGGCTGCAGGAGACTAAGGCTTATGCGTGAGTGTTGTTTTTTTTAATATTTTTAGTTTTTAAAATGGGATTTAGTAACGATTATATTTTATTAGTCTTGTAATACTAGTCGTCGCCAGAAATTTTGTTTGTGTGGAGTTTAAGCGGTATAATGGAAAATCCTGTTATTTGCTGTTTCCACGGATATTATATATAAGTACGTTATTTATAAATACATATATTAGTTAGGTATATTTGACATTTTTTTAGCTTCAAGAAACCTAATTTTAAGACACTCCGTCCCCATTAAGACGCCGATTCCGTTCCTCTGTTTCCACCGAATTCTCGAGACATTGCGATGCAATGCTTATTGTAATCAATATTTTTAATGATAATTTAGGCCTTGTATAAGCTCTTCTAAACTAGTGGACGCGCGCAGCTTCGCTTGCTTATTTAGGGGTGAATTCTAATAAACCATGAAACTTATGTTTAATGAAATATTTTTAAGAGTCTAAATTTCAAATTTTAGAAAAGTCGGTGGTGATTTAAATATTTTTCAATACAAACTTTATTGCAAATAAGGGGTTGACCCTTATTTGCAGCCTTAGGGGAAGAACTCTAAAAACCATGAAACAGGTGTTCAATTAAATACTTTTAAATATCAAAATTTCAAATTTTATAAAAATCGGTGCCGATTAAACTTTTTTCCATACAAACTTTCAACCCCTATTTCACCCCTTTAGGGTTAATTTTTTTCAAAATCCCTTCTTAGTGGATGTCCAGATTACGAAAGTAAACGTCTGTCCAAATTTCGTTTCTATCATCAGCGGTTACGGCTGTGCGTGCGTCTTGCCTCAGTCAGTGAGGAAAAGTCCTTTTTTATATATATAGATTATTATTTAGATTCTATATTTATATAGAAAAGAATAAATTAAATCTTATAGCATAGAATATTTCTTATCTTACACACACACACATATTTTCACTCTAAAACGTATTACAATTGGTGACGGTAATGCAAAATTGTATGATTAAATATTTGATATTAGTAAAATTATATTTGTTTTGTGAAATATTTAACTTTTCAATTGTGGTTTCCGTCTGTAAACCGCAATAGCCACTAAAATTAGCGCAAGTATATTAGTCTCGATTATTATTTAAACTTATAAAGAGCGGAAAAATAAGTAAAAGTAAGCAACAAGCATTTTTTTAATATTAACGTCTCTATCTATTTATTTATTTGTAACAAAATATAATTTATTATATTATTTATTACAATTTCCCACAACTGGAAATTGAACCTACAGACGCCATACTGCTGCGCCGTGATGGACAATTGATCTTATATACCAACACAGCACACCACAGGGTGTCTGTATTTATTTTTTACATAAATTAAAAATTATATAATAAAATTTTAATACATATTTTTTATTGCTATAAATAAAAATATTTATTTAAATTATAAAATTTATTTTTAATTTATATTTTAATTGACTTGTCTTGTCACTAGATTCCCTCTGCCTATACTGCCGTGTGCGGGATACAGCGTGAAGCTGTACATGTATAATCTTTTTTATAGCTTCACGCCGTATCCCGCACTTGATGGAAGAGGCAGTTCCCCACTTTCTGTCGAATTCTGGAGGCAACGAACTTCTTTAGAAGAAAGAAACTTTAGTTAGATATTGTCTTTAAAATAAATATTTAAGAAGAAGCCGCGAGCACATCGCTAGTTTATAATTAAGTGACGTATAATGACGTTTCAGGTATAATCATTAGTCATGATGTCTATGAAATATGAACGTAAAAGAATCAAGGCTAGTTTAGTTTTTGCATTCGTTGGTCACGTTGTCAATATTAAATGTAATATTGTTTAACTTTCAATATATTTTAGAGTTTAATCTTTTAATAAATTATGGAAAAAAAAATATCATTAGAAGCCATAAGTCTTTGACTTTCGTGTTGGTAGGGAGATCGACGTATAATTCTATACTAATAAAAATATTACAAAGCTAAAAAGTTTGTTTGGTTAAACGCCCTAAGCCCACTAACAACTGGGTCAATTTTTTTTGTATTGGATCCTCTATTTATCGAAGATGACTATTCGTTTAGATGCCACAGTAGAACCTGCAGTCATTGTTGCGGGCTCTTTGAATCTTATAAAGGAGCTATAAGCCATTCTAAAATGGCTAATTTATTTATACTGCTCTCACTTGCCAAAATATATAAGCTTGATCTAAATCGTCTTTAAAGCGGGCGACGAAAATATTATTATCAAATATATGAGTATGACAAAACAATGATTTCTGAAATAACATTTTCAGTTTCAGTTTCGGCTCTGTGCCAGTAATTAGTCAGGCAAGGTGTATTTTAAATGTACATAATGTACATAATATGTACGTAGTTTGTACGTAAGCCTGTACGTAAATCTGTAGTCTTGTGAAAAATTATATAATTATTATTCTCGCTCTGGCAGGCGTAAAATACAAACTACAATAGAAATAGGGAAAAGATAAATCTATTTGATATATAAAAAGCTGTCATGGAAGCTCTAAAAGCAATGATAGTGGTCTTGAAGAATTAATCTCTTCTCTAAAAAATGAATTACTTATTTATTTTGCTTTTATTACTCGATAAAGCACGCTGTTGAACTTTGTCACTTAATCGCAATGTTTGGAAAATTACTCGAAAGTAGGGGAGCTAGAAGCCCTACAAGTATTCTTTAAAATTCATTAGATTCTAATTTAGACAGTTTAGTGTTATTTTAAATTAAAGTTACTTTGTTTTTTACATTTACATTTTAATAATATTGACGATTTGAATTAAATAGTAGATTAAGAATTCCAAAAAAAATATTATAATATAATCTCTCCAAAGAATATATTATATTTGCAAATATTTTGGAAGCTACCCAATCGTCACGCTTCTAGAAAGTTACTTGAAAACATTTTTAAAGTCGAGTGCCAAAGCTTTACATCTTCTAACACCAAAGTACAAAATCTTGTTTGTACATAATTTTTGTACCTATATGAAATAGATGAAAAAATAAAAAATTGTAACAATAAGGAATCTTAAGCTGTTCCCATCTTAAAGGCAACCAAAAAAATAATTAAAATTTTAGAACTAGATACTCTATCTAAATCAGACGAGCCGACTCCAAAATCCCATACCTCAAAATTTATTTAAATTTTCATGCATCCATCCCATACTTCAAAATTTATTTTCATCCTGTAGCAGGGAGAAACCAAGGCATAAAGTTCCGCCACTTATGTGTGTATATATGCAATATTTTGAATTCGGCTGACAGTAGAGCACAAAGTATTTTAAGTTCCTTCTATTTACCCTTAGCTGGCTACCTACTTATATGTGAGATACAGCCTGAAGCTGCCACACCTGCCAACCATAATTATATCTGTAAAACTATAATAAAATGCTACGTGCATGTCCAAAGTAAAAGATTTATTATTCATTGAATACAATTATTTGTCATTCGATTTAAAGATCTCCGGCTGTATTACAATCGAAGGTTATATTCAATTTTAATTTTTTTTTTTATAATTGATATGTATCAATGGGCAATTACATTTTTTTTTAGTATGCTCGGAAAAAAAACCACCACAGGTTTAGTTCATTTTGGTTTCTTTTAGAACCAGCATCGCATATTACTATTTCAATACGTATTTTATGTATCGGTTGTATCTTTGACTGTAATACCTTTATACTATGTCTATTATGGATATACATATATATGTATGTAATTGTAACGTACTTTCATATTATTTTATGCTTCTAAAATTTAAAAGATACAATTTAATGAAGAGGCCAGAAATGGCGCAAGTTTATAAGCGCATGACTGAAAACGAGACAGGCGATGTGGGTTCGATTCCCACTCCAGGAAATTAAATATTTAATATTTTAATTTCTTCGCTCTATACACGGGATCATCACGGGATACAACGTGAAGCTAAAGAAAAAATATTAATTTCATATTGTAATCAGTATCTTCATTAATACACTAATATTAATCCATTCGTCCAGTCAGTCAGTTCAGTCAGTTTGTTTCATACATTTCGTATGTGTAATGTTGGACTCGAGTGTGTCTCAAGTGAATAATGCATTTTTTGAAAGTCCTCAATATTAAGTGCTAACCCAGGTGTTAACTCTTTTTTGATCTTAAATAAGATTTTTTATGACTATAGTTTTTTTTTAAGGTAGACCAAAACTTGGTGAAAGTTAAGGCTATTTGATTTAGGGTATAAAAAATTAAAAGATGATATTTAATTTTTTTACAATATTTAGTTAGCGTACCTAAAATTTTAAAGTAACGATATCTCCTATGTCTTAGTATAATCAGAACTTTTAATTTACGTGATAAGTAATTACATAAGAAATTACAAAATAAAAAAGGTCCTCCTTTTTTATTTTGTAATTTCTATAAATTATACCATAAATTTTATTTTGTAAGGTCCTCCTTTAAAAGGAGTCTTCGATCGAGTCGGTCGAGTAGCTTCCATTGTTTGTTTATTTGGCGAAAATCAAAATTAATCTAAAAAGTGAAAAATATTTACATATCATATTTATCTAAATAGATACGCTTAAATTAATTATTATCTTTATAAACGGAAATATTCGGTTACACCTCTATGGGGCGCTAACATCATTTATAGATGCAATATGATATTCTGTTGATAGCCACCTTTTCATTTGCTTATTATCTTTGTAAAAGAGATTCCCTACGGCTCGGTAATCATTGTTAAATGGTCCAGAGATCATTTCTTTATATTTTTGCTATTGGAAAGCAAATTTTGTTTAATAGTAATAATTCAGATATTTGATTAATTTAAAAGATATTCTTAATACGTAAAATTTGCGTTAAAAAGTCGCATTTCTATTATTTTCATTTTTTCCTCTAGCTCTATTGCAGTATTCTTTCTCAATTATCTTTTGCAATAAACACAAGATTTTCAGACCTACTAAAATTATACATGCAATATATTTTGATAGTAAGTCCTATTTAATTTTTATTTATAACCGTAGTATCATAAGAAAGCAACTCAATACGATCCATGAATTCCCATATTGAATCGACTCTATCACCACCATCACCACCATCACCATTCAAGTATCGTCTGTACAACCACTATACAATAAACCACGAGACTAAATCACCAAACTGCGTCATTTCAACGTCAGCACCATTATCTACAATACCAAATACGAGTCGACTCTACGCTATCGTCACGAGTCGTCGAAACAATCGTTTTATTTGCAGCATATTGCAAGCAACATTGCTGTAGCAAGACTAACCGTAAACACTGCTACGTGATAGGGTTCACGTTTTTCAGCGCGTATACGAATATGCAATCCAAAGGAATATTTCATGAAGAGATATCAGAATTTTCTTTAATATTCTTTATGTATTAAGATATGTTCCATTACTGAGTGGCTGACAGACAACGCACGGACAACTGGAAAGTTGAAATAAGATTAAGGAGTGTAAGGGAGTGCTGAGAATTTATCGAAATTCTGACAGGAAGAGGTAAATTTTACAGCCTCCGAACGGTCGTTAATCCGCAATTTGGAACGGGAATACTTACTTACTCCTTACAAAAGAAAAATTGGAAAAATGGCGTAACGACCGGCAGACCAGAAATTCCCTCGATTGGGATTCAAACCCACATATAATCACAGGACTGTATTTTTCTCACTCTTCTTTATCCTAGTTTTCTAATAAGAAGTTAAAAAATCAAAAATATATTTATATGGGGGTTTGATCCCTTGACCCGCGTTCCCTAACCGAAAGCCGTCACTCCGTCATTGCCTAACTAATCATTAATCTCAATTGAAGTAAATACCCATTACTTCTATCTATTACAGCAATAATATTGTTATCAGATATTATAAAGTGAAATCACACTGAAATGCTTATTTGTAGTGAATACGCAGTTCTTTAGTTTATATAAACACAAATATTATTGAGCCCGGCGTGGCAAAGAAATCTGTCGGGAAATGGATTATTTTCATTTGCACCTCCTTTTAACATGTAATGCAACTACTAGTACCTATCTAAACTTGGGTACAAATTGAGAAATTGAGTGCTTCCCTTTTTCTTTCTACCACCCTGCAATATACGGGATACAGCGTGAATCTATAAAAATATTGCGCAGTGTTGACTTCCGCCACTCAACATGCAATAAAACGTATTCCGGCGGTTTGTGGAGGACGTAGTGGCTTGGTATTTGGTCATCTTTTGATCTATGTGAACTATGATATAAAACTAATAAAAAATATTAAGAAACTTAAAATAGTTGTAATAATGATTTTACTCAATTTCAATTTCACTATTCAGGATTTGGCTCCATCATCAGACCAGCTCGATTCATCAAGTTTGATGATGATATAATTATTACAAATAGATAGTTCAGTTTCTAAGATTTTCTTACATAGTCAACAAGTCGACTTAACGTAAAGCATTTTAAAAATAATGTCAAACACAAAGAAAAACAAGAGAGAAAACACTATGTCACTCTGACACTTCTTAAGCGGAAGCCAAAGATACATTTCGACACACGAATATTGGATTACAAGATTCTTTTCCCAAGAATACTCCAGTTTTGTCAGTTTTGCCCTACATATATTACGTTACGTTTGTTCCTGTATATTTACTATGTTTTTCTGGTTTTTGGTTGACAGTGATAAAATGACTACGAAAAAAAAGTTGGAACAGATGTAAATATAGATGTAAGATTTCTTTTTCTTGTTTCACTTTTCCAGCTTTTACGCTGTATCCCGAATATATATAGGATAGCCTATATATAAAGAAAACACACAGTCACTCAATTTTGGAGACACTGCATGTTGAGTAGCAGAGCTCAGTGCCACGCTTCCGTTACTAGAGTTCGGGCAAGAAAATGAAACTTATTTTTTTTTTCCACTAAGTAGGAATCGAATCTACAAGCGACGCACATACACACGGATGCTGTACTACGGCGTTACGATGGCCGCTTTAAATATAATTAGTAATTTATAAATATTTTAAGAAATTACTCTATCATCTCTTACGTCTATTCAATTAAGTATACTAAATATTTTAAGGTCACATTAACATTGGAGAATTAATTAAATGAGATTGGCCCAGATCTGACAACATCGGAGAAGATTAATCGATAATAATTGTTTTATTATTGAGCATTAGTCGTAAGTGTGTCCGGCAACTTTTGCACAAAGAAAAATTACGATAACGCGAACTCTAATACTTTCTATTAGCTTTTATATTTAAAATGAAAGAACTTGCAACATAAAAAAATAATATTTAATATTTTATTTTATTCACTTTTTATCGTGGTAATTCCTTAATAAATAAATTTCGCAATTTCATCGCATCTTACATGATTATTTTACATCAAAGTTGTCGACAATTTATAGATAGATATAACAACGGCTTCGGTCATTCAAACTAAATTAGACCAAATTACACTTTAGAATAAAGGTTAAAATCCAATATGGCTATAATATACAATGGCACTAACTGATAAGATGCATAGGTGATAAGATGATTTTGATTGACACATATTGATAATGTTTGCTCAAATTGCCAAGATTTGAGATTCGTGCGAGCATCGTGCGAGGTCATTAGTCCTTACTAGTATAAAAATCTTTTGTTAGTATATTTTATCTATATCTATATACAAAAATCTTTTTTTACTGTGTGACTGTCAGACAGCGCAGAGACGTAACTACTGTACTTAGAAAGTTGAAATTTGGCATGTAGGTAGGTTAGGCTCAAGATCAATCTCAGAGCTGAGAGCGGTTTATAAATACGGGCTTAAAAGAAGATTTTTCGAAGTTCTTACAAGAACGTGAAAGACCGAATTTCCCATATTAATTCTTAGAATCCACGTAAACAAAATTTTGGACGAAGACTAGTCGCATATAAAAAAAGTTAAAGAAGCGACATGTAAGAAGATTCTTAATGTATTTTTTGAATATTATATTTAACAGCTTATAATATATACGAAACTTTGATCGGTGTTGGAACAGAGTGTCTTAACACTAGGCTCCCTCTTCCTATCCTGCTGTGTACGGGATAGAGCGTGAAGCTGTTTTATTTTTTATTTTAATAATTGTTTTTATTTCTTGAATACAAAATACCTAATCTTTCCGCTGTTATACTACTACAAACTATAAAAGTTCACATAGTGATAACAGCTATCCACATTATCATCAAATTGCATTGTACCAAATAGCCAGCGGTGCATGCTATCAGTAAAAACTAGTTATATGTGATTTCTTTAGATTTCTTCACTTGACTAAATAAGTAAATATATTACCGGCTATAGATATCAATACGCTTTTTTTTTCACTTTATATAGGTTGCCATATAGCACAAAAGACCGTAAAAACCTAGTGTTAAGACTCTCCGTTGTCCACTTTCTGCGGATTTCTGAGGCATTGCGTAAAGAATGTATAAATATAACGCTGCATTTTGCCTAGTGACCACAGGGAGGAAAAGAAAATATTAATCATCCCCCTGAGTGCGAATCGAACCCACAGCCGTCGTGTTTACTGCCTTTGAGCTACGACGACCCCTAATAAGGCCCTTTTTATAACTTTGAAAACTGAATTAAATGAAAATAGTGTGAAATATAATAATATTTTTGAGATAAAAGAACTACGTAAAAGATAAATAAAATCAAATGTATAGATAAGTATATATGTATGGGTAGTATAGATAAAGATATTTCTTTGTTTATCATTTAACAAAATATCTCTTTTTCATATCTATAAACTATATAATTATATAATCTATATGATCCAATATTTTGCTTGAAAGATCTGTAAATATCTGTATATACACATACAATTCGCTGTACGAAGCAACTCGACGCCTCATTTCAGTAATGAAAGCGGCAAAACATTTTGTTGTACATACTAAAAAACAACAATAAGCAACAACCAGTTGCTATGAATTTTATTTGAGACTACGTCTAAAACATGCTCTATTTGATAAAAAAGAAAGACTAATAATATAAAAAAGAAAAAGAAAAATAATATACTTGTTACACATTATTAATGAAAAAAAAAAAATTTTATAAATTCAATGCAAACTCTTGCAATCGATCTCCTGTTGTCGAGATAACGGTACAATGTTCAGTAAAATACGTTTATGTATACTAATAAATATGCTTAGCTTCCCCAATTTTTTAACCAATTTTCGTACATTGCCTATTGCTTGGCGGAACTTAACGCTGAACGTTTTGCATAGGCAGGGAAGTTAAAATAGGTGAAATATTCTGTTGACTGGAAATCAAATCCATAGATATGGAGATCTAAAGTCGATCACTCTGCCATTGTGCCACACCTGTCTAATCTATATCTAGAAAAACTGCGAACGATCATGTACCGACTGTAAATGATCAATGTACCGTTCTTTTATAGTCTTGATACTTTCATAAAGAATCATTTTCCTGTAATCTATTTGTAAATTGCGATTTTAGCATTGCAAAACGGTTACACGCGATGCGAGTGGATCGTTTAGTGGAAGTGTTTAATTAACACTGCTCTTTAATTGCCCAGCCCAGTTTTTTATTATATTCGTTTTTCCTTTATCTTCACCTAATTCAAATTGTTAATAAATGCAACGATATTTACTCTGTCGTTGAATGTTACGTGGAAAACTAATGTAATTAGAAGATTATTTTTTTCTTCTGCTTTCGCATCCTGCATCCCGCGTTATTAACAGACGATACCAGAAGCTAGCTTATGTTCAAGACACGCCGTTCCCCACATTCCAACGAAATTTCGAGACATTACGTATTGAATGGCGAAACTAAACGCGGCGCTTTGCCTTGCTGCTAGAGCGAGGAAATGAAAATATTAAATAAATAATTTTCCCAAATGAAAGTTGAACCCAAAACCCTCGCGTTTACACACACTAGTGCCCCGACGACCTTATAATTAAGACATGCAGGTTTCAATATATGTAAGTTTATTATATTCATTATTCATACATTTATTTTTATCTCTATTTACGACATATATGTATATGCATTTTTTTATTTATACTTTCTTAAGAAATATTTTACCCTTATCTTTTTATTGTTTTATTTCTATAAAATAAAATAATATATAACTCAGCCTTTAATTTTCGAAGGAAACTGAAATACGGGTATTCACCGCATGGCACTTGACATTTATTTATATAATTTGATTATTATTTGATAATAAAAATTTTAAATAGGTATATAGATAACGAAACGGAGTGTCTTGATAGTAGTATTTCTGTGAAAAATGTTTACTTTTCCCTATAAATTAAATTTAAATTAAGTACAAATAGTTTTTTTTTAATAATAACAAGAGAATAGCATAAGTAGATATAACGAGGTCGCATCGCTGCATTCTACGAAGTAGGTACGTGAACTGCCTTACGTAAAACGTGGATCACGTATGTCATGAATGACATTTAACGCAGGATTTTTTTCGATTTTATGAGATTTTTACTCACTATTAAAATTATTGTACAAAAAAATTTTCCCAACCCACAAAAATAATGTTTTTAGATTAACTTTAAAGTTTAAATATAGCAATATAATGACAAACATTCTTCCCGCTAACCCGCATATAGCAGGAAAGATAGAGGGAATCTAGGGTTAAGACACTCCGTTTCCCACCTTCCGTTTAATTATCGACATATTTATAGAAACTTTATTTTTAATTTATAGAAAGACAAGTTAAACGCCTTATCGAAGTTAGTGACCATGTTACGTCGTTACCAAAGCAGCGCTCTTTTGTCAGACTTTCTATATCAACATTTTAAATATCAATTATTTATAATGATATATTTTCAATATACCTTAAGTATATTAAAGACGGCGCCTGGAAACGTGATGGTGGTGGGTTCGATACCCTCTCGGGCAAGTGAAAATACAAATACTTCGTTTAAATAGAATTTAAATGAAGTGTTTGTATTTTCCTGCAGTAGCAGATGTTGATTTTCGCAGCATAGTTATTCCTCACAAAGAGCAATATTTCAAGATTCTAGATAAGTTGATTCCTAGGTAACTGAGTCATTTATTATACATATATATATAGTCAAATATTTAGTATACCTGTGTAACGGTCAGGTGTAGCTCAGGGCCAATGACTTACTTAATATCTTTATTTCTTTACTGGTACGGTAACGAGGCTAAGCGCAGCGTTGAGTTCCGCCACTCAACACGCAAAGCCTTCAGAATTTGGAGGAAAGTGGGGAACGGGGTGTCTTAACACTAGGTTCCCAAGTACCCTGTGCACCCTCTCAGCGTGAGATACATTCAATTAAACTAATAAAAGTGTACTCTGTACACATATGCATTTAATTTAATCATCTCATCTCATATCTAACAGAATGTAAAAATTCACTTAATTACACTAATTATATGAAAAATATAAATTTCATGCCATAAAACTGTAAATTTTGCAGTTAAAAAAAATTTAAATACATACATACATATATCTTCTTATATATAAACGACCGGTTTTTAACACTTCACTGGCACTTGTCCGAGCTTGTTTTATTTTATTGGTCACGTTTTGGTTATTTGGGTGAATGCATTCGATGCAGAACTTCGATAGCGCCGAAAATAAACTTTTAACGCCGTTTTTATGTTTAAACTAAAATTAAGCTATTAAATTATTCTTCTCTATAGTGACACCTATATTATCAAGATGAAAATTATATATACGTTTTTATGCTATTAATTATAAGGCTGACTCTACACGTCTGACTGAAAAGGAAGTCGTAGGTTCGATTCCCTCTCATACTAACTGCAATCAATCTGAAGCGAAGTGGTTGTCATTACTTCAATAAATTATCTTAGCCTCTACATAAGTGAAAAAAGTAAAAGAAACGCTAAAAGAGAAAAAACTGATTTCACTTAAATTGTACCGCAGGTTACTTATCGCTATAGAAAGGATTTCGTTTATATGGTTTTTTACTTTTATTCAATTTTAATTGGGTACATACCTTACAATGGCTTTACCATATAGATTATATTTATTATAAGAAAAAATATGTGCCTAAAAGTTTAGGATATGGGAATAGGTTTTTGGTAAACATTGTTACTATACAAATTCTTATTTAGATGATTGTTGCTATAAAATAAAAAACAAATAGGAAATAAATAAAAAGTCACACAATTGGAATAAAAAAAAACAAAAAAAAATAATTTTAAATTAATTGTTTTCGATCTTAACATAACTGCAGAAATATATTAACCGGTATAATAAAACGAATTTACACTTACATATCCTAAACCTACAAATTAAAAATAAAAACATTAACTTTAAATATTTGTTCAAATAAATTACGTACAAAAATAAACTTCAATATATTTGTAGAAACTTATATATGTCAATAAATTACGAGTATATGACGTCATGACCTTGCGTGACGTTTTCTGTCATCGAACTGCAATTACAGTAATAGAATATACCATCTAGTTTATGCAAAAATGAACACTCTGTAAATAGTATAAGAATCAATTTACATTGGTTTAGTATAGATTATTGCTAATCAAATTGGAGGTTATGTAAAAATATATAGGTGGATAAGACATGTCTTATATTTAAATTAAATAATAGGTTTGCTTATAATATTGTTATGCCGTCATGGCGCAGCAGCACAGTAGCTGACTGTAAAGGCGACAGTTGTGTGTTCGATTCCCGCTCGGGGGACTGAATTATTTCAATTTCCTCGCTCTGATGATAGCATAAAGAAGAAAGAAAACGGAGCCAAGAATTCCGCAAGTCAACACGCACTCTTTTCGAAAATTGGGCGGTTCGTGGGAAACAGTGTCTTGACACTACGTTCCCTATTATGTGCGGGACACAGCGTGAAGCTAAAAAAACTAGACAGACAAAAAAGATAGATAGAAAATATTCAATTTAATTTAATTATTTAAAACATTATTTACACAATTGTTTTACCAGGAAAGCGAAGCGAAATACGATATATCATTACGACCGGGTTGCTCCACATAAACAAACATATAATTTTTATATTTCTCTATAATATAAACATTATTGGTAGTCTAAATAAACACATGTGGGGGACCAATAAAAACATATTTAGTCGTCATGTGGTCCTAAATGCAAGAAAATAACATTATTTATTCTTCATGTTACTTCTTCTTCTTCTTCCTGGCATTAATCCCGGCTATTACCAGGGTCTGCCTTCCTTTACTTCTTATAGATAAATGTAATAATTATTAGATCATTCTAACAAAATAAAGAAACGATACATAGATGTTTTAAATTTTACACCTTCAAAGTCCAAACAAACAAACTAATATATACTTAATATTAAAAAAACGCTTATTTATTTTAATACGATACAATAGACCTAAATATTCAAGTGGCGCCAAACAACATTTTTCTAAGAAAACTTGCGTTGCAGTAAACTAATATATGAAAAAAACATATAAAAATTATATTACCGCGTATGAATAATATGATTCAGTCATAAATGCAACTAGCATCGAATTGCAAATACTATCTGTTACCTGCGGCTTCGACCGCGTGGTGTAATGGAAATAACTAAAAGTTGTATATATATGACACATTTTCAGTGCCTTAGGTACCCTAATACCGAACGTAGGTATAGTAGGTTCTAACAAAATGTGAAACGTGATGAAATATAGCTTATATCCTTCCTTTAAAAATAGATTTTCCAATATAATAGAAAAAACCAAACGACCTCATCAACTTTGTAATATTACCATAGATAATTAAGCCACAATAGTCTTGAGTTCGATTCCCACTCGGGGGAATGAATTATTTTAACTAAAATGTGCGTCTGTCTCTATAACGAATGAAAACATTTCATTTTCATTAAAACAAACAGCCATTAGAGCGACGGTGACTTGATTTTTTAATGTCACGAAAGGTCTCGGTCACACAGATGTTACCTTTTACGTTTTTAACTGACTACAAGAAAATAATAATGTATTTTTTTAATTTTACTTTCTCTATCAAAAGTGTTAGAAAAGCTAAGTTAGCTTAGATAATTTAAGACTTTACGTATATTTGGTACGTTTACGTTATATTGTGGTATTATGTGTGGAATGACAAAAGCCAATGCAAGCAAATGAATATAATAAAAAAAATACAATTAACATTTGCCTGGACGGGGATTAAACCCACAACTATTGCGCTAATTGTCAAACGTTGTCCAAAGGAACCTTGATGATGAAAATAGGTGGGGTGAAAAAGGATAAAAGTTATTTAACAATTTATTTGTTTTGTAAGACAAAAATGATATATTTGAAAAAAAAAACAGAATTTAATCTGAAAATGGCTAATCTGGAACGTTTAACATTGGTTTAACCTTTAACATTGATCGCTTGAACAAACCGTATCAAATTCGGCTTAATGCGTTACGGTCTTCAAGTAATATTGTAAGCTGAATGTATTGAAATAACGGAAACTAGTCTTGGAATAATCATTGCGTGAAGCTACAAATATATATTATTAAAAGTAAACGATTAAAGACACACAAAACAAACAAATAAATAAAAAGCAAATTAAATAATAATATGAGACGTACATTCTTCTATGCATGTAACAAGTACATATAAATGCATGACCATACAGATATATTGCATATTAACTATTTATAAAAAGCTTAAAAGGGAATAGGTACCTTTTTGAGCTTACTACGAATAAATGTAAGTAAAAAATAATAATTTGATCCCTTTCAAAAGAGGATTAGACGAAAAAACGTTATTCAGTACCTCTCATAAATAAATTATATTAAACTTTTAAGGTTAGTGTACATACGGGGTAGGCAGAGGGGACAGAGGAATCTGGAGTTAAAACTCTGTGGTACTATTTTTATTAAATTTTTTGGAGACATTATGGTGTAAAGTGGCGGAATTCAAAGGCGATCATAGTATCTGTCAAACTTATGTTTGGTAAAAAAACGACAACTAAAAAAGAACTTAAACTCGATTTATATTCTCATTTATATTAGATATATGTCAATTTACAAAATAGAACTTAGTGGCATAACACTCCGTTCCCCTTTATTTTGAAATATGCTATAAAACCGCAAAATATCTAGTATAAAATAGCTATAAAATTTACCTCACATCGTTAAAATGGTCAACCCGTATAATAAAGATTGATAGCCCCCTGTTAAGTCATTAGATATATATTTATTACTCACTAAAGTACGTAAATGAACCTAGTACCTATATCATTATTGCTATATCTTGAAAATATAAACGCCTAAGCTAACTTTGACCTAATGGACCATCACATACCAAAAAAAAATTGAACCAGTAGTTCCTGAGATTAACATGTTCAACCAACCAAAGGAGGCTTTTGTGAAGTCGGTTAAAAATCAAATAAAACACTTTGTACACACTTCCTTACGTAGAATGAAATTTACATACAATCATTTATACGCATATCGTGTATCGCATTCTATGGGAACTTTCTCCTTAGCATATATTAAAAATACCATAATAAATATAATGTAACACTATTTATACTTATGGAAAGGCTTTCTTTTCCTTTCAAAGAGGCTTAAGTTCCTTTTATAGATATATAGTTGTAATTTTTAATGAACAATTACAGCATGCATAGTTTCTGAAATGAATGGCCGTGAGTCTGAATTCGAATTTAAAATCTTATTATTTGTATGTTATTATTCGAGGTAGCCGTTGCATCGCTTACGACTGTGAGCGCGACGGTTGTGAGTTCGATTCCTACTCGGGTGAATGAAATATTTTATATATTCATTTTCGTAACTTGTAAGGCAACAAAACGATGCGATGAATTCCGCCTTCCTTCCAACTTGCAATGCCTCGAGAATTCGGCAGAAACTGGAGAACGTAAGTGTCTTAACGGGAAGGAAGTGTCTTAACACTAGGTTCTCGAGTCCCTTTTCCTACTCTGTTGTGTGCGGGATACAAAAATAAAATATTTTGTTTAAAAATGTAACTTTTGACATATTATTTTAACTTTCTCATAACACATAAGTACATAATCTTTAACCTACATTGTTTGTTGGTAGATTACCATACAAAGATGCACCAAGTTATAAGTTTTTATGTGAAATGAGAAATAACGCAATCTCTTTGAGTTGGCTTTTAAACATAATTATTGAACACTATGGTCACGGTACATCCAGAAAAAAGTATTGGATAATGAGACAAATTGCGGCGTTAAGTTCCACGTCCCTAAAACAGTTAGAAGCGAAGTGATATAAAAAAACTGTACCAGTTTTAATTTTTTTTATTAACTTCTGGTTTTTATTTTATTAATCTGTACACACTTTAATATCCGATTACCTCCGTGTAATAGCCAAAATTTCATTATTAATGTAAAAAATTAATTACATATTATTATTATATAAGTAGTTAAGTGTTTTAACGCGTTTTATGACTTCATCGAAAAGTGCATTTTAATTTGTTTATTATTTTTCATTGAATTATCTTTAAAAATAATTTTGTGAGTTTTACGTAATTAATGTCCATATTGGATTACTTAAGAAAAGATATGAGAATGAATTGCGTGTTGAGGGGCGGAACTCAACGCCGCGCTTTGCCTTGGTACCGTGGAGCGACGGAATGAAAATATGAAACATGTACTCAATGCGCTATAATAGTATACACATACAATACTTATTTAACTCTGAAAGTAACATTACACATTTTATATTTAATATGGGAATACGATAAATCATTTTAGTTCTTGACTTTTTTGCTCAAAGCAATCAAGTTGCATCCGTAAAACCTGGACTTAGCTTTTTTATTTGACAAATTTTGATTTGAACCGCCATTCGTAATTAATTATTATTGTTTTAGGGTTGCCCTATATTATTTTGTAAATTTTGTTTTTTTTTAATAATATAATCGAAGTATTACGCCTTATTACGGCAGACATAGGAATCCTAGTGTCTTAACACTAAGTCTATTTCTCGCTTCCACCCAATTTTCGAGACTGTGTGTTGATTGGCGTAATCAGTTACGCCAGATATTTAATTATCAATTGAAAACTGCAAGTATTTCAAGAGGTGTTCATTTCATAGCGTTTGAATGTAAACGTAGCAGTTTTGGGTTCAATTCGTACTTGGGTTAATGAAATATTTTCGTCCCCTTAGGTTAGGTTCCCTTACCTACTTTACTATATACGGAATACACCGTGAAGCTGATAATAAAATATTATACCATCCCTACACTCCCATTGATACTTTATACTGAAACTTGAACATAAAATTCTCCAAAACATAAACAAAAACTCGCTTTAAGAGGACTCAGGGAGAGGTAAAATGAATAATTCACTTCGCTTTCTTTCTTTCTCTTTCTTTCTTTTCTTTTCTGACAAATATCGAGCATTACGCATTACACAGTATATAAAGCAAAGCGTCGTGTGGGACATTTTGATTTGTACTAAAACAGTGTGTGTTTATTTATTGTTCGATTACAATGGACGCGGCCGGAATATTTTATCATAAGAATTTTGTTTTCTTAAAGGTATACCGACTTTAACGTGCAGAGATGATCTTTGTACTGAGTTAAATAATTTAAAAATCGACATTTCGTGGCGCTGGAGATTGTAAACGCCATAGTAGTGGGTTCGATTCCCAGCGTTGAGTATGAATTATCTTCATTTTCTTACAAAGTTACATAAGCACGCTTTTTGTTTTTTTGCCGCGTTTTGTTTTGTTGTTTGCTTGTAACAAGACAAAACGCAGCGCTAAGTTCCGCCACTCACATGACGTTTTTAAATTAATTTTAAATTATTCCTACGAAAATTGTGTCTTTAGAATGATTGAGTCATACGACCGTCTGGTGCTATGCTATCAATAGATAATTCAAAATGAAAACGGTTGACATAGTGACTTAAATTGTAGAGCACTCTTATAACACTTTTTTAGCTTCACGCTGTATCCCACACACAACAAGATAGACAAGGGAACCTGGGAACCTAGTCTACGTGAGGACGTATGCATATTGACGTGACGCGCATGCATATTGAGTGGAGGCACTGGTGAAACCATGGAATTTCATGGTTTCACCAGTGCTTATCAGTTAAAAATTTGGTTCAATGAAATCTGCATCCTCGATATTGTTATCTTGTTTACCCGTTACGCTTATGAGAATACTTTATATGGTTATAGAGAAATCAAAGCATAAATCCCTTCGATAATGACTTCAATTTGTTCTACAATTTTCTATTGAAATCAATGTTAGATTACTTAGTTATATATCATTTGTGTCAGTCATTTGAGGAAATGAAATGTTTATTGTTTTCATTCCCTTGAGTTCGCGTTCGGTAAAAAAGCAAAACGCGGCGTTAAGTCTTAAAAATTCTTCAAAATTTGGTGGAAAGTAGAAACAGAGTGTATTAACACTAGGGTTCCTCTGCCTACTGGGCTGTGAGGAAATTATAAAAGCAAATCTAAAAGTAATAAGTATCATTTAAACAACATTCCACAATGTATACCTAAAGATGGACACACAAAAAAATTAAAGTTACTTTATTATCTTATAATTGAAGAATGCTTTTAACACATTCATTTTAAATCCTTTCACCGGTAACATTACAAACGTATGTNGGAATTTCATGGTTTCACCAGTGCTTATCAGTTAAAAATTTGGTTCAATGAAATCTGCATCCTCGATATTGTTATCTTGTTTACTCGTTACGCTTATGAGAATACTTTATATGGTTATAGAGAAATCAAAGCATAAATCCCTTCGATAATGACTTCACTTTTTTCTACAATTTTCTATTGAAATCAATGTTAGATTATTTAGTTATATATCATTTGTGTCAGTCATTTGAGGAAATGAAATGTTTATTGTTTTCATTCCCTTGAGTTCGCGTTCGGTAAAGAAGCAAAACGCGGCGTTAAGCCTTAAAAATTCTTAAAAATTTGGTGGAACGTAGAAAACAGAGAGTATTAACACTAGGGTCCCTCTGCCTACTGGGCTGTGAGGAAATTATAAAAGCAAATTTAAAAGTAATAAGTATCATTTAAACAACATTCCACAATGTATACCTAAAGATGGACAATCAAAAAAATTTAAGTTACTTTATTATCTTATAATTGAAGAATGCTTTTAACACATTCATTTTAAATCCTTTCACCGGTAACATTACAAACGTATGTGATTGTTAGGTTTTTAGTAATTATCGACAAATTGAATTCTTATCGAAAACAAACAGTCTACAGAGGTTTTATCTGTATCTCTAAGCAGTAAGAATTCGTAATATATTTTTATTGTTAAGATTTTTTTAGAAGCGTCACGTTGTAATGCTATCAAAATGTAACAATAGCCAAAAATGTAATATACCCACGAATAGCAGGGTAATCGAGGGACCCTGGGAACCTAGGACACCTTTCGGTCTCGTTCTGGGAACATAGAACTCCGTTCTCATAATGGTTATAATCAAACGCCGTTCCACTGTGTGACGACTTACGACGGCGACAAAGCCTATCCTTATATTTGGGAACATTATAAAATTCATCATTAAAATAGGGACATCTCAAATGCACTACGATTGTATTATATTATTTTAAAATTTTGCTACTTTATTTTAAAAAAATCTCATTTTTCTTAACGAGAAAGATGCTCTTTAGTATTGTAAAATTTACCAACTAACCCAGCTTAACTAGTGCTCCATTTTATCATATCGTGACGTGCTTTAACGCACGTCGCCAACTGATAGCAACGATATCGATTTCACGCTCCTAGAAACGTGAATTAGTGTTTAAATGCCATTAAAACGATACAAATACGTTATGTAGCAAGAGTGACCGCTAAAATAGACAGGAGAAAACCTCGGTTGACCTTTGACAAGTAACGTATGGATGATACTGGTAGTCACGCATAAAGCATGAGAACGCCCCGGCGGGCATGTATGAAGAAAGAGATATGCAGAGACCGTAGTGCTTGGCCCAAAATATCTCATTTATACTAAATGTTATTAAACAAATAACTTAACTCATTTTCATATTTAAAAAATTATAGGCACTCATTTTTATTATTTTTACATCGCACTTTACGCGTTTACGACCGACGATAAAAAAAGAAAACATCTTATATAGAAACGTCGTCATGCAGCGGTAAAGCGTCTGACAGTAAATTCGACCGTTGCAGGTTCGATTCCTACTCTGGTAACAAGACAAAACGCGGTTAAGTTTCGCTACTCTCTTGCTATATGGGATACAGCGTAAATCTATTAAAAATAAATATACTTTTCATATAACACAAATATTTATACTTATCATAACTAATAAATATTAAATCCGCTACCAATCTATACATTTTTGTGTATACAATTGACTCTATTGGTTTCAATAGACCATGCCCCATTGGATATGAAGTGTGATTTATCGCTTGGATAATAATATGCGTGTCGATATTATTATGAGAAGGGTCATATATTATTATTCATAGCTGGTTCAAATCCCATTGACATATGAATTGGTATTCTTTTTGACAGATGCACTACGTATGTTACGTGTAGAATAACGGGGCTAAACGCCGATCTTCGTCTTGCGAGAACGGAGGAAATTAATATAATTGAATCCCTCGTACACCAATCGATCCCGTAATGGTGGTTTTTAAATCAATATAGCATCTTTTTTATAATCTGACAAATTTTGAAAAAAAAAACCTGAATAACTTGTGATAGTAGAAAAATGGCTGACAACAAGTGATAATGTGGACTTTCTAACTAATTTCTTAGCGACATTGATCGATGTTAGATAAGAAATCGTTACAATATCTCTAACGATAAAGATAACAAAGCTATATTTTTGTGTATTTCGCTACATTATGTCGATTTGTTTGATCTAATAAAATTTAAGAAACCATATACATATTTGAGCCACACGTAAAAATTCAACAACTTAAACTTTAAACTTGGCAATTACACATATATTTGGTACAATATAATATGGTCACCAGTCTGAACTGGAGAGTTGAACAACTCTTCAGAGGTACCTAGCAAGCCAGAGAGGCTTAGATACCTCTGGAGAGTTGAATCTAAATTGACTATATGCTCATATAATTTATAGCACATAAAAAAACTACTATACTAATTGTACACAGGAAATTATGGATTAAAATGGTATTAATTTATACTATATATATTATTTACCATATCCAATTACCAAAGCGATATTGTCATTCGCTTAAAATCTTTAAATCAGTCTATAAAATTATATAAAGTTTTTACATAACACTATTTGGTTATTATCAGAAATCGCGAAAGATAAAATAGATAAATAGGTCTACACTAAAACACGACGCCCCCGTTGCTTTGTTATCAAAGACGCATAATAAATGATAATAAAAGAAATATATGTAAATAAAAATAGCTTTTATTACAGCTTAAGAATTATATTACAAAGGAAATGATCAGGTCACCTTTGCACACTTCCTTTATGCGTGAAATGTACTCATTTAATTATTTTTTTATTTGCTTTGATATATATTATGTAGATCATTTTCTCAAAAATGATTTGTTTAGTTTTGTAGTTTTCTCTATTTTTTTTATCCATATATCAATTCTCACACGATTATATAAAATTGTAATTATTGAAATTGAATCAAGATTATCATTTTAAATGCTTGTATTGCACAGATATTTTCAGAATAACAATGAGGCAACTCAATTAAAATCTCTTATCTAAAAATACGTAGAAAAAAATCACTAAATTAACATTTTTTTGTTACAGCATAGCAACGAAAACGACACAGCCGTTCCACGTAGCGCTCGCAGTACTAGTAATAGTGGCGTGGCTTACCAAGTCTGGGTCCGGTGCCAACTTGAGGGGATGGAAGGCATTGTACGTGGGGGCCGTCGCAACCCACCTGGGAGCACAAATATGGATGACTTTAGTGTCTGGTAAGTTGAAGTTTCTGGAGAAAACGATAACCATTTTGTTTTCCGGGAAAACAATAAACAAAGATTATGGACTATACATTTTTTTATTTAATTTAATATTTTTAATATGCAAATTAAATTAAATTTAAAGTGAAATCAGTGCAGAACGGATTAATTATTTACTAGCATTATATAAATATAATAAACAGGGCTTATATAAATAGATAATTATAAATATAAAACTATAATTCCAAATCCTGAGGCTAGACGTGTTTATTTTATCAGATAATTCTGAAATTGCAAAATAATAAAATAAAAAAAGACCTGAACGAAAAAAAAACAAATTATATAAAATAATAAATACTAAAAATATATCAATATTTTTTTACACGCTGTATCCCGCATAGAGCAGGGTAGGCAACTAGTGTTAAGACACTACGTTGCCTACTTTCCGCACAATTTGCGTATTGAATGAAGAAACTAATAATCCGTGGCTAGTCTGTATAGATCAACTTTAAAAATGTTTTCTATACATATATTATTTTTCTGTATTTCCACAAATAATGATAATATCTTCTGTTGATACTTGATATAGACATTTGCTATAATAATCTTTTATGTGATTATTTTTATCTTAAAGACGAATTGTTTTTCGCAAAAAATATGCTTATTTCGACCGGGATTTTTGTTACTGTTATTGTTTTGGAAGTGTAAAAAACATATGTTTTTACAATATTTCGGTTACATAAGTTACCATTCTTCTATTCTATTTTAATAACTAGAATTTAAATTGAAATAAAGAATGGATTTTTTTAAATATCATATTACACGTAATATGATACGGACACGTCCGTAAGTTTTTTTAATTCTCATTCTCTATACATGTATATGTATTATTAAAAAATAATTGATCTACAATATACTCTCAAAACATGTGAGCCATCACTAATCCCTGTATAAAATATTACGTAATTACGGACGGAGAAATAGTCTCCGTTTTATAATTTATAATGTAAACATGTATCCTGTCAATATCATTAATCATAGATTTATTAATTTACTATATATAGAACTTGCTTTTCAAGCAACTTCAATTCAGTCCAGATGGTTCTAAAAAGGTAAAAATCCGAATTTAGTCAATTCATTAGCAATTATGGTTCAATTACAAAATTTATTGAAACCAATAATTTAAAACAGTCTAATCTTACGTCTTAATTTTTAACATTATTTTTAAATCCCGTTGTCGCGTAAAATAGGATAACGTATATAACATTTACTTTTTTAAAATTATTATTTAAAATATTTGTTATATTTTTTTTTCATTTAAAAATGCATTGGCTTTTTAAATGTACCAAATTTTAATCACCTTCATAGGCATAATTAAGAGACCGAAAGTTTTTCTTTTTAGTCATTTATATTAAAATAGTTTTTTATCCAATATTATTCTTATTGGATATAATGCACACACACCTATATAATGTATAATTTACCTTCATCTTGAATCGGTTTGCCTTTTAAGTAATTACACAGTGAAAACCTCATTAAAGGATAGGTAGTTAAAGAATTAAGTGTACTTTGATAAGAGGCAAAAATATAATATAAAGAACGAATTACTTCAAAGGGTAAACACAATTTTATTTTAAAAACTTCTTTTTTAAATCCCACGTACACATACCTAAATTAAGTGCAATTATGTTATCTTATTATAATCAAAGATAACATAATCGGTTAAATATCTTAAATTACTTAACCACTTTTATAATAATCATTTATAAAAATATTGATCTTCATTTAAACTTTTCTGAGAACAGATTAAATATATTAAGATAATTTATATATAAATCCACAAAAAAGTCTTTATACCTTTGAAATAAAGACTATAAATATAAAAAAAAATGTTTTCGTAAGACGTGCTTTTAAAATTATTACACGAACAAATGTAAAAATTTATGCAATTTGTTGCACGAATACTTTGGGCCCTATTCAATTAACTTATATACTTTGTTTAAATAAATAGACTTTTTATCACCATTTACAGTTTGTGAATGATCTTTAGAAAATAGGAATGCTATCGCGAATTTTTATTTGGATATATTAAACTTTGGTTAAGTCCCAAACTTAAAACGGTTAAAGTTAAAAAAATCTTTAACCATTTATGCAGCATATGCACGAAAGCTCGCAAACTCTCATTTGTTTGCAATGTTTTTATTATTATTCCACTTGGTTCATACGGTAATGTAATATAACCTATAACCTTTCTCAATACGTGGGCTATCCAAAACAAAAAAGAATTTGACAGTTTGAACCAGTAGTTACTGAGAATAGCGCGTTCAACCAAACAAACTTTTCCACGTTATAATATGAAAGTATTTAAATAAAGAAAAATAAAGAAATATTCCATTTTCACTCTACATGCAACGCTGTGTACCTATCTATCTATGTTTATATTTTAAATTTTATTTGACGGAACAATAGGGTGAATGATGAAGCTATAAATTAGGTATGGGAAGGTCGACAATATTGTTAACATTTTATTAAAATGTCATGCGAAATGATAATTATTTCTTTAATTTCTTCTTTAAATAAAACCCTGCTATGTGCGTGAAATCAAAAAAACAGTAATGCTATATATATATTAAAATGTGACTTATGTATGTTTGTAAGTAGTTTGGATAAAATCATTTAACTTTAAGCTTCCAAAATTTTACCTTAACTTCAGTTCTTTTTAAATGACACTTAATTCATTAATTAAAACAATGACTATAGACTAACTATACAATACTTACAACTCATTTTGTTTAAAAGTATAATAAGAAAATATTTTATATAGGAAAAACATTACATAGCAACCGACTAAAGCAGGTTTATTACATCAATTAAACGATTTTATGGGCAACTGTACTTGTTAGTACATTTTTTCTGAGTATTGAAGTTATTATATATGTTCGACTTTCATTATTCTTTTCTTTTTTTATTGCCACATATGTTAATATATCTCCTTTAAAATAAGGATAATATTAACTGTAAGCATATTTTAATGGTATTTAAAACTTTAATTAACTCTAATGTAACCTGACCGTGCATTTCTAAGTCCCCATATGAGTCTTATACTAGTAGTTATCTTTTAAAATTAAATTGTAAATTTAATTATATTTATAAAGAATATGAGTGGCGGAACTCAACGCCGCGTTTTATCTTGTTGCTTACGCTTTGTCTAGCGGAAAAATGACAATAATTCACTTCCAGTAACAAGGATCAACACCAAACAATCATTCATTCGTGATTACAGTCAAATGAATATCACAAAAATAAAACATACAAAAATATTTGAATATCATATAAAAATATAGTATAATCTAAAATTACTTTAGGCTAACTTTAAAATACATTTAGTTAATAATACCTACTGGATTTCATTAGTAAAACTTCTATTTTTTATAATCTGTGGGATAGAAATAAAATGGCGTACAAGGAACTTCCTATAGTAATCCTCAATTACGATTCATTCAATTGATGACTCAACGCCTCGAATTCTATTGATACGACCTTCTCGTACAACGACATTTCACTCTTAATTTTATATATAAAAGTATGTAGATATAATAAAATTATTATATGGTAAAGGTCAAATGTTCAATTCTCGAAATTAAAAGTTTGATCTGATTTACTTAATAAGAAAAGGTTTTTCTACTTTGTATAAGGATAAGATTTTATTATACCTTTAATGTCAAACGAAACAAATAAACAAAATGTTATATATAAAAACAGGCATTTATTTTTGTAAAAATATTAGAGTCCATCGTGGTGCAGCGGCACAGCCTATGACTGTAAACACGACGATTCTGGAATTGATTCCCACTCGAGGAAAATATTTTATTTCTTTTGAGGAAAATATTTTATTTCTTTTGAGGAAAAAAACATATTTTATTGGGGAATCCATTCTAGTATTAAGACAAAGGCACAGGGTTGAGTCCCACCACTCAACATGCAAAAATTGGGCGGTGCGTATGCAACGTAGTGTTTTAACACTAGATTATAACTACATACCCTTCTATATGGGGAATACAAAGTAAAGCTAACTCTGAGTTTACCATCGTAATCAATTAACTAATGAGAAAACCTGAAATATGTTAAACTAATATTTGTCTACAACGAAAATCAAACTTACGACCTCGGTGCAACCTTAAGTTAAAATCTGTAACTACTGTGCTTAGAGGCCCGTTAATCGCAGTATAGACAACCGAACGCTATCTAAGTATCGCCCTTGACTGCAAAAAGGTCATACAATCGTTTTGTTGGTAAATTGTCAGTTGTGTAAGGTTAAAAGTAGTAGCTGGTACATTATTTATTTAATTATTTAGGTTTTTTTATTTAACATTATTTTCTGTTAACCCATATTGGGTTAACATATAATGAGTATATTTTCAAATAAAATTGAACATATCCCACTAGGTTTTTAAGTGTTACTTATTTAGAAATTAAAATATTTTTATTTTGGATAATCAAGGGAGTCTAGTCTCGCACTGGTAACGTCTCTTAATACAAGGTTCCCTCTGCCTACCCTGCTGAATGCTGGATACATCGTGCAGCTATAAGAAGCCTAGGTTTACCTTAAGTTTATAAATACAAAGATATAAAATATATAATAACTATTAATCATGTTTAACCATGTTTTCTAAATATTAATTTCTTTCCAGGCATAGTGCTGTATTTCTCCCTCCCGCGCCACGAGTTCGGTCGTGTCCAGACGGTCTTGTTCCCCGTATATTACGCTTTCAACTCCCTGGTCAGCCTGTTGGCAGCACTCGCGTACTTCCGCACGCAATGTCTCACCCGCTTCGAGAATACTTCCTGGGTACAAGTAAGTTGATAAATTATATATTTTTTTATTTTTATCAGTTTAATGTAATATTGTTTTTTTTAAGGTAACACCTAAATTAAACTAATTTTTTAAGAAAAATAAAATTTTTAAGATGATCAATTGTGGTTAGATGTAGGACCTTAACTTTGAAAGATAGAGCCGTTTACCACTCTGTCTATCAAGGCCCTAGAAAAATAATATGAGAATATTAAATAAATCTTTTAAAAAGTAAAAATTAAATCTTAATTTATAACCAGTACTTTCTTCAAATGAAGAAACACAAAATAACTTATTCCAAAAATAGCTTAAGGCACAAAGCAAAGATAACATTATCAACTTTTGCAACAAAATAAAACTATAATGACGAGGCGTATAAAGAAAAGTGCTTTGCTCTTTAAAAACCTGCTAAGAACCACAAACCAAACGTTTGCTTCCAGGGCTGCCAGTATTTATTTTAACTGGGTTAATTTTACTTTTCTATAATAATGATTTAATTAAATATAGGAATTCTTATAGTATATTGTTTAAAATATAAATTATCATTAAGAGATATCATAATAATTTACAAAAAAATATTTATTTTAAAATGGCAACCCATTTTACATGGCGCCTACTTTACCTTGCTCGTTTGACTTTCGATGTACTTATATGCCAATTGACCTTAATGTAAGGATTAAAACACGATTAATGAAATAAAATTCAACATCCAATTAAATAAGGAAATTTATTAAATTATTCGTAAAAATTATACATTGACACTTTAAGTGGTAGCTTTTAAGTGGCGTGGTAATAAAATTTTACGGTGTTAAATATTATTTTTGTATTAAAAGTTTAGTATTTAATACTTTAATTTCCTAAGAATGTAGAGAACCAAAGTGTCTGAGTGAGAACTGACTGTCTTAACATGTCCCATGTCCTACTATATGCAGGATACAGTGTGCAACTTAAAAACATATTTCAAGATATTGTGTGGTGGCTAAACTTAAACCCTAATGGAAATTGAACTCACAACCTTCGCGCTTACAGTGGCACTCAACTAAACAAACGCTAGTTCTTCATTTTTAATGTCACCTTTTCACTCACTCTTGCCATGCTAATTCGATGAGCACTGAATATGACGTTTTCATTCCTTTATCATTATATTTTTTTGTGAATGTAAGCCTTAATGAGATAAGTTTTAAACTTATAAACATTTATTATATTAGTGCCAAGGTTTAAAGTAAAGTAACATTGCAATTTGTTATTGCAATATCTTAACTAAAATGGCAGAACCATTAATCAAATATTGCTAAAATAAAATGGAAGTTCTCAATAGATGATTAGAATATAATAAAACACTATAGTTTGATGTTTATTTAATAGCTCTTTTAAAATTATTTCTAAATCAGTTCCCTTACAATTTGAAAGTACCGTATAAAAATTATCTACAGTAGGATTGTAGCCATAGGTACTTACTTTGATGGTTAGTTTTGTTAGCATACCTGTAAAAAGACTTTTAAAAGCAATCACTTCTCAAAAAATTACGAAAGAAGAATGAAATTTTAATGAAATTAAAAATATTTAGACCTAAGGAAGCAAGATATATGGTAGAAATAATTTCTACGTACTGAGACCATGGGCGCAGCGTTTAACTATAAATGCGATGATTTTAGGTTCAATGTCCATTCGAGGTATTGAGTTTTTTTTAATGACAAAAGCGCGATATTTCGAAACTTTGGCGGTGCATGGGGAACGGAGTGTCTTGACACTAAGGTTGCCTGTGTTTTCGGTTGGAAAAAAAAACAGTTTTTATCTAGAATAAAAATTCCCACAGAAAAGAAACCAAATAATATCTTCTAATAAGCCCATAATTAACACCATTACATAACATTCACACGCCATTGTTCTCAATGAAATCTTCTACCTTCGATTATAAGACAAGTAATTAAAATTACCAATTAACTTGATATTCATGAACTAAATAAATACATAAATATTTTAATATTAATATTTGAATAGTTCATTCCTACTGTACCATTTATTATCATCGACGCTATATATCAATAAATGTCAAACGAAAATAGCCTTTTTTTAGATCTTTTCGATGCAAACGAATGATATTGAAATATTGTAGATACGTGACGTAACTGTAGATATTTTTTATAAGCAATCATATTGTACGTCCATTGTTATAAAAATGGAAATCTTAGTAATTTTAGTATTACTTAGGTTTTAGGTTAGTATTTTTTTGTTTATTTAGATTCCCTCTGACTACCTTGAAGCTGATCAAAAAAATATGTAATGTTATAAAATTTCCTATACCACAAAACAACTTACGAAGAGCTTGTAATAGATTAATTTTGGGATATTAACGTATCGTCGGCTTAGAGTGTAAACCTTTAACCTGCTAACAGCCTATAAAGCAAATAATCAGAAGAGACATACGAGTACAACCTTTTTAAAAAAAGCTAAACTATATTATCAGAAGGTTTTTACAATTTATAAAATTGATTTGTATACTCTACTATATGAAATAAAACATATTTTAATTTTGTATTTTGTTATACACTTTCGAATAGTAGTTTAAAAATATACATTATGAAAAACCAAAAAACAGATGTAAACAGATTACTCTTAAACTATTATGCTATTTTTAAATAACAATATTTAACATGTGTACACAAGGATTAACAAAAATCAAAAATCAAAAAAGCTTCACGCTGTATCCCGCATACAGCAGGGTAGGCAGAGGGAACCTAGTGTTAAGACATTCCGTTTCCCACTGTCTGCCGAATTCTGGAAGCATTGCGTGTTGAGTGGCAGAACTCAACGCCGCGCTTTGCCTCGACACCAGAACGAAGAAACGTAAATAAATATTTCACTACCTCGAGTAAGGATCGAACCCACAGCCGTCGCGTTACAGTCACACCCTTGTGCTGCTGCGCTACGACGGCCTCTAAGATTACAATTTTGTTTGTTCAGCTTCACGTTGTGATATGCATATAGCAG
Organism: Heliconius nattereri; assembly: GCA_013403645.1. Taxonomy (NCBI): domain Eukaryota; kingdom Metazoa; phylum Arthropoda; class Insecta; order Lepidoptera; family Nymphalidae; genus Heliconius; species Heliconius nattereri. Next base: position 4,143,218 of record JAAIXI010000229.1, on the reverse strand, counting down.
GCTAGGAAGACAGAACCTATAAGTCTATAATAAAACAACATACGCATATCGGAATTACAATGCATAAAATATGTTTTTTTTTTTTAGTGTGATAAAAAAAAATGGTGATCGATTAAATATCTGAAAATAGAATATTATTTCCATAAATAATCGAAAGAAACATAAATTAGTGTGAATCAGCAATAAAAATTTATAACATTTTTTTTAATCAACAGTAATAAGCGTGCTTAAAGTCATAAATCATAAACCGACATAAAATATATCCACGTGTATTGTGTTACTAAGGCTTTAGAAAAATATTTTAAATAACTTTTTATTTATTAAACATTTATATACGTACTTGAAAATATATGTTTTTCCATTTTTTTTATTGACCGGTGGAAGCGAACTGCATATTTTTTTAACTAGAGCTATGAAATATATACAAATATATAATGACATAGGTAGGCAGAGGAAACCAAGTGTTAAGATACTCCATTCCTCATTTTCCTTGCATCGAGACGCTGCGTGTGCATACCAGATCTTAACACCACGCTTTATCTTTTTTCCCATGGGAATCGAACATATAAGTAGCTGTCGCTGTTACTATTAAAAGTTTTTATGTACCTAATATTAATTTCCCTATTCTGTTGTTACAGCTAGCCCTGCTGCTAGTAGTATTCAGTATCGAAGCGTACGTCCGCCTCTGCCTCGTGCGGCCGATGCTGCGCGCGAAGCACGTCAAAACACAAATGGAGGAAGCCGCCGGCGGTGGACAGGAAGTGAGTTGGTTTTTTAAAATACTATAAACTATTACAGTAAGGTCGATGTGTCGTGATCGCTCTGAAGTTGGGTGGTTGCGAAAGTTTGATTTTGTTTTCGATTATTCGCTTTTGATTATTTTCTTTCGAGTGAACATAATGACGATATTTTTGCATAAATTTTTAGTGACCAGACAGAAATTCACTATTATTAAATTTATTTATGATAAACATTATATATTTAGTATTCGTAACATTTATTATCAACCGATTTAATAAGACGACTAATTAACATACATACGTATCTACAAACATACGTAATTTTTTATATAAATATTTGATACGCTCGATACTTTTATTAGATTAGCGAATTATTGTTGCTAGGTCACGGCTTGTAATTTCGTTGCTTCGAAGTTTTGAACAAGTTTGTTTAAACTGTTAATCAAAGAATGTAATATGTGAAAAAATATATTAGACCAATTTGTCCGTACAAATTCGGTATTATTTCGGTATTATTAACGTTAAATTGAGACTATTTTATTATAAAACTGCAACACTTAAAAATAATTATTATTAATTTACATTATCATAAAATACAATTCAATTATCTTATAACGTACAAGGTGTGAAGATTTCACAGATAACGCACAGAGTCTAGACCCGAATATGTCAGATCTTAACAAGTTCTACCGTCCTTATTTGGTGATGCCAGAGTGAGAGTACAACATGTTCTAATTAAATCGCCCATACACGCTCTAATGATAGCGAACATTTCGTACAGTAATTTAAAATAATAATCTTTTTAAGAATTTAAAATAAATCAGAGTATTTTTTTTTTACTTACATATATATTTTATAAATACTACCTACCTAATAAAATTTGTTGTCAATATAAAGAGTTCATTGTTTTAAAACTGAACCCCCTATTAACGTCTTATAAGACTACAGCCAGTCAGCTACAGTCTTATATCCTGTATATTGTTGATGTGGAAAGATAAGCCAGCCAAATTAAAACAAGACAAACATTTATTTTACTTAGCAACAGTGTCTTACTGTCAATCATCTTCCAAATGTAAAACACGTGTTTAGTATTTAATTTCAAACGACTTGCGACGTGTCATTTCAAATTATTATTACTTTCAACGTTTAGCACTAAGCTATAAATATATTTTATTTCTTAATAGTTTACGTTTCATTTATCATCAAACAACGTATGAAGTGCAAGATATAATTAGCTAATTATATACTTTTAAGTAACCTTTTTTGTATAAATAATGTATTAATATATTTGTATACATTGCATAATGAGTGAACACAACCTTTAATTTCTTTCATCAAATTATAAGATAAGCTCAATGTAAAGTTACTAAAAGATTTTTCTATTAATTTCAGGTCGGCCGCTTAGTTCTCGGTGAGCTTGCCCACTGTCCCCGCTACCTCCGCGTCCTGAAGACCTTTAGGGCCTACCATTCATCTATAGCGATGGGCACCATGATTACTTTAGGGTGCTCCTTCTATTCCACCATGATCCTAGTAGACTCAATGTGCCATTGAAGGAACTCAGCATGGCTACTCAGCGTCAACTCAGTCTCGAATTATATTAGTGTTTACTATTTGTGAATGATTTTAAATTCCATTGTTAAGGCAGAGGAATTTATAATGTTATTGTTAAAATTACATTTGTTGTTGTGTCAACAATACCTACTACAATACGAATTTACTTACATTGTGTGCCTTTGTAAGAAAATAATGTGGATGTCATTTCATTTTGACAGATCAACGAATTATAATTGCCGAATAGGCAGTAGTTTATATTTTCTGGGTATATCTTCAAATTGTCATTTCTTGGATAACATCTATTAACCTTTTAAGAAAGTATTAATAATCATCATTTTTTACCATAGCCTTTTGGGCATTGTAACTGGATATCGAATATTTTTGGTGAATTAAAAATACATTCATTAAAAATATATATTATTAAATCTATCATTGCCATACTATCAAAATAAATGATTGTATTGTGCTTTATTCCACACATATTAAACCTTTATAATAATCAACGTCATTTTTAAAAAAAAATCAAATTAAAGTGCATTCGGGAAACTCCAAAAATTACCTATTTCTAATACCTTAGCTTAGAGTATAGCTGTATATGTATCCTAGTACTAGAACAAACCTTAGGGTATTTAATATACCTATGCCTTACTTTGTCTACTATGGGGAATATTGCAGCTGTATTTTGTTCGTAAAGGTAATTCATTATTAGAAATACCAATTTTCGGAGTTACCCTAACGCCTTTTATATAGTATGCATTTCATTAACCATTGTAGGTTACTAGTTCGATTACGGGCTATGGTCTGTATTATAGATTTTTAGATTGTAGCTAATCGAGTCGGGTGTTTGAGGCGCTGGTCGCACAAACTGAGCAATTTGGAGTGAAATTGTATAAAATATTAGATATAAGCAAATTTGTTAAATATAATGTTATGTAAGTACGAGTAAAAGATATGAATTACCTTGAATGGATGAAATTGTAAGGCTTTTCAGTGTAATACATCTTAATCCTTTTAAAATATACAAAAGAAATAATTGACGAAATATTTTTATTTGTTTCAACATAAGTAGTGTAGCCAATTGTTTAAGTAAATTGTATTCTTGCCGTATAGTGTACGTCACCGTCAGCCGCAACCTAAGCTGTAAGATCTCGAATTGACTGCTTCCTTTCATCTACTGCCATATATAAACTTTAGCTTATAATGTAGAATAAGTTTTGTAGCCGGGCGATAATTGCCAAAGGCAGCATTTACGAGGTCAACTACACATTGTGTTTCGTTTACATGGAATAATTAATTTTCTAAAGTTGTTAGATGCTTTTTTGCAAAGATCTAGTCAGCTGTAAGCGGTGTGTGATCGTTAAAATGCAGTATTAATTGCCTCGTGAACTGACCCTTGACGCACCTGATGTGATCGAGCAGCTTACGCCGTTAGGCTGCGGTCACAAATTTCATATTTTTAAATTAATTTTCAATAACTTTAATTACTAATAATAACTTAGTAACGTATGTAGCGATGTATTTAACCTAATATATTGATGATCTGAATGTTAATGTAAGCTTTTGTTATTTATTCGAGAGAATGAACGTATTAAAATATGAAATATACGATTATAATTAAGCGGTGTCGTTTATTTCGCAGGCCATACCTGTCAGTTACCTCATATCCCTATATCCCAATCTTGATAAAAAATCTTACGAAATAAGCAAAACGAGTCCCTTATATAATATGCAATGAAGCATTATCTTTTACTCATTAAAATTTATGTCAATTTTAAAATATTTATTGAGAAACTGTAACTGAAGGATTGATGAGTCACGTTCATTTCTCGTCCAGACAGTTCAATGATTTAAAATTAAGATAAAAGAGTAATAAGAGTCCGAGAGCTCGAGTATTTTAGTGTAATGATAAAACGGTAATAAGCATTTTTGGATTTGAATTCGAATTTTCTACACAAAAAAAAATATCAGCGCTAAGATTAAATGATGATATAGTTTTAATTTTAATAAATATATTTTTTAAAATGAATCTCAAAGACGAAAAAAGAGTAGGTAAATACAAATCAGCTTCAGGCTGTATTCCGCACTCAGATTGAGAGGCAAAGGGAACATAGTGTTAAGACTCTCCGTTCCCCATTTTCCGCCGATTTTTTTGAGGCAATGCGTGTTGAGTAGCGGAACTCAACGCCGGACTCTTGCCTTGTTGCCAGAGCGAAGAAATGAAAATATGAATAAATTTATTCGATACCCACACGGGGGAATGAAATAGTTAATATTTTTATATCCTCGCTCCGGTAACAAGAATTTGGCGGAAAGTGAAAGAATTCGGTGGAAAAAAGAAATAGATTTATTTAAATGATAAGTATTTTCTTATATTGAATATGATTATAACTCTTCAACTGTTGCCTGATCAATCATAAAAACATATACAGCTGTTTAATGTCACTGTCAAAGTCAAATTCAAGTACTTGTCACGCAATGCCCTTACGTGTTTTTTTATTATTTGAGTTTGGAAATTTTATTACATTGCACGATGAAATCTAAATTATTTACAGTGATTAAGTCTGAGGTTTTATCAGTTTTAGTAAATTTTAGTTTCACTAATAGTAAAAATGTTGTTTTTAGATAGAAGTGCGCATACAGAAACGATGAAGGAGGAAACTCGGAATTTCCACGTGAAAATGATTGTAGATAAATGTAAAACCGTGTTGTTTTTGTCTAGTGCAATTTGTACGTTTGCTGTTTTAATTTCATTACACAAATTACTGAACCATGATGTTAGATTATCGAAGCCATTTTCGCCTATACCAGCTGGATTGTATGGAAATTATTTGGAAACTTTCGTTGAAGAGTCTCCACCGCCGTCTCGAAAGGAGGATAAAGCGCGAGACGCTGAAGCAGTTGGGTCCTTGAACGCAGCATTAGAAATGAAGAAACACGGTAAAGCAGATAAAGCTATGAAACTTTTCCAACATGCATTTGCCCTGTCACCAAAACATGCAGATATATTAAACCATTACGGAGAATTTTTGGAGGAAACAAAAAAAGATGTAGTGAAAGCTGATCAGTTATACACATTGGCTCTTAGTAACTTTCCTCATCATACTGGTGCATTAATGAATAGGCAAAGAACAGCAAGTATTGTTGAAAACTTAGATCGAGAAATGTTACGAAAAATTGACGACAAACGAGACACTTTGCTATCAATACCAGAAAATAATGCAGCTCTATGTAGAGCTAAGAAAGAAGCATATTTCCAACACATATATCATACAGTTGCCATTGAAGGCAACACTATGACACTACAACAGACCCGAAGTATATTAGAAACTAGAATTGCTGTCGCTGGGAAAAGTATAGCAGAGCACAATGAAATTTTAGGATTAGACGCAGCTATGAAGTACATAAATACTACTTTATTATACAGATTAAGAGATATTAGTATAGGAGATATCTTAGAGATACATAAGAGAGTGCTAGGACATGTGGATCCTGTAGAAGGAGGTCAATTTAGAAGAACTCAGGTGTATGTTGGTGGTCACATACCTCCGGGGCCATCAGAAATACAAAAACTAACGACACAGTTTTTAGATTGGCTGAATTCGGAAGATGCATTGGAGTTGCATCCTGTAAGGTTTGTTTATTTATATTTACACTTAAAACTTGTTACAAATTTAATATTCTCTTTTAACATAGAGCTTTTATGCATGTAGTTAAAAGTAATATAAATACAAAACATTTAAAAAATTTACTTTAGTTACACCCTACCTACCCTGCTATATGTAGTAGTAATACAGTGTGATGCTTAAAACATACATTTTTGGTACATATTTAAATTAATAGTTATTTTTAATTTAATATACTATTTTTATTTTAATAGCATTAATTTAAATATTTGCTATTATTTAATTAAATGTATGTATGTTTATTCCAGATATGCAGCCCTAGCCCACTACAAGCTAGTCTACATACATCCATTCATCGATGGCAATGGTAGAACATCCCGACTTCTAATGAACCTGCTCCTTATGCAGGCTGGTTACCCTCCTGTCATCATTGCTAAGCAACACAGACATTTGTATTATCAGCACTTACAAACTGCTAACGAAGGGGATGTTAGGCCTTTTGTGAGGTAATATGTCCTTAAGTTTTTGTTTGATTGTTTGATACCATGGTGATGCAATCAGAAAATGTGGGTTCAATTCCTTCTTATTGTGGGATATTTGTATTTTGCAAATTATGATAATCCAGCAGTAAAGACTAGAAGCGTTCCGTTTATTAGAAAGGGTAACTATATTTTTTAACTATGGATATAGAGTAATAAAGTAAATAATTTCATAAAAGTTAAATTAACAAAAGGTTAATGATTTAATTTTTTATAACTGCAACTAATAAATTACTTAGTTTAACAATAATGTTATATTATTAAGTAAATTATAGTTCTTGTTTAAAATTATAAACGTTTGACCCACTTCCCAGTGTCCCATTGAGCCGAAATTCGAATAACGATTTGAATTTTGATGTTCTGAAATTTGTGGAGAAAATCGTTGTCGACAAAATTTCTATAAAAAAAATATTAATTGATGAAAAATATTTACTATTATTAAAGTTTAGTTTCTTAAACCATTTTATAGTAAATTACTTTTTTACTTCTGAATCCGATAATGTCATTGTCATCAAAATTGAAATCGAAAAAATTCAAAATCAATAAAAGTTTTGTGAATTTCGAAACAGCAAAGTCTTGTTAGACATGGGACGACACGCAAAATTCAGAAACAATCCGGGTTTTCCCGCCCATCTGGTTACCCTAGCCACAGCAAAGCAACATGGCGTCCGGCGAATTGGTCATAAACGCGGGATATTTAAAATTTTCTAAATATATTATTTAAATACATTATTATGTCAATTAGCGATAGAATTGTTTTTTATCTTTTCAGGTTTATAGCACAGTGTACAGAGAGAACTTTGAACTTATATCTTTGGGCTACAAGTGAGTACAGTCCAAGTGTCCCGGCTATAGGTGACCCACATATCCTTACTGGGGAAGGATTTGATGAAGATATAATATGAAAATGATTTTAAGTCATGAAACTTATAAAGATACTATCCAAAGGATATATTTTGTGGTCTTTGTATTGTAATTTGGTTCAAAACTTTAAAGAACTCTCTCTCTCTCTCTCTCTGTATGACATTTTTTCTATATTAATTTATCGTAATCATTTACTTTTTTAGAAGACTTATTTAAAATTAAACAGTATTTTTTTTTTAATTTCATTGCTTTGCTCCATTTTAACAAATAATTACTAAAAAGACAGTTTTTTTGGTTTATGTTTTTTTTAATTCTTTATTTCATTTAGATAACAGCATTTTTTTTCAAAATTCACAAATTTTAAAAACTTATTTAACAGTCCTTGTGATAGACGACAAGCATTCTTTCGTGAAAATATATCACAAATGTGTCAAATAATAAGCATTTATTCTTCAATTCATTTTAAGATAATAATATTGTATTCTAATTTTTATCTAGAAATCTTCTGTGATATACACCTAAATTTATTTATTTATTTTAGATTAGTAACGTATGTCTTAGGTCACAAATAGTAACGCAACCAGTGTGATCTTGCAATTATGCCGAATTTATATTGTAAAATTAAATGAGCTAAATATATCATATATCTGATTTTTAATAAACGAAAATTTGACTGTTTCCAAGAAGGCGCAGGTTGAATCCCGCAAAGTTGAAATTTTTATACATTTTCTAAAAGTAGTTTTCTTTCCTAACAGTGTGTGTTAAATATATTTCTTTCCTAAATTTAAAAAAAAAATTAGAGAACTAAGAAATTTTTCATTTTAAATAATTTTTTTAATAAATTCGAAATCATAAAAAATATGATTCCTATCTTCCAAACGCAGTATTATTTTCTTTAGTAAAAGATTATGATTGTAGATATGATTCAACAAATTCGGCATTATTTAAAATGTATATGTAAGAATTTCATTAAATTAAGTTTTATTTTAAACAGTGATGCACAATGTAGTGCACAGTGTAGTATAGTGTGTCTTCCATTAAAATTCCATTACCAGCTCCAATCAATAAATTTCTGGAATGTGCTATAACTGTAAAGTTAATATTTAATAAACAAATTTGTGACATTATTTAGTTTCATTATACCTTATAAAGTGTACCTTATCACTAAGCATGTAAAAGTCATATTCTAGTCTAGTAGTCCGCTAATCTATTCTCTCTAACATCAACAATCTAGTCTATCTAACAGCCCAAGCAAATTCTCAGGAGACGAAAAAAATCTGATTGTTTGTACGATTTTGAAAATTGATTTGTATTCCTTTTCTATATGAAATAAAACAAAAGTTGGTTTTGTATTTTTTTCTAAACTTCGCCTTGGTAAAAACTTTTTTACCAACTTTGCCATGGTAAAAATATAGCAGCGTGATCCGTACTTATCGCAAAATTTTGGATACACTGCGTGTTGACTGGCGGAACAAATAATACATCGCTTGTCTAGTTACCAGAGCGACGAAACGAAAATAATTAATTCGGAGTGGCCATCGAACCCACGACCGTGTGCTTTAAAAAAATTGAAAATATTAAATAAAAATAACTCATTTTCTCGAGTGGGAATGAATCAACAAGTATTCCGTTACAGTCACACCATATGCCCGTGCCACGACGGCAAAAAACTTATTAATATTCAGAAGTACAATAAAAATAAGGAAAAGAGGCAATAAAAATAACACATCCAATTCAATTTCGATTTATTTATAATAATGTGCGATGTTAAAATATGTTTATTATAATAAAGCATTTCAACTAGCACTCGCCTCCACAAGTCCACGTCCATATTAATTTATATTTAATTGCAAAGAAAAGTAATTAGATCGACGTATACAGTCTCTCTGATACAGAGGACCGTTTTGTTATTTATTAATAAGCGCTATCTAATAAATTGAAGCTGTGACCTCGATCGGTTAAAACATTTTCTTGTTTTTGTTTATTTATATATATTTATATTAATAAATTTGATTGCAGGAACAGAGAAGGCTTAGGGCTTATTAGACTGTTTACCCCACGCCTTGGTTGAATTTAGGAACATTGAATTAAAAAAATCTATAAATTTTTATACCATCGAGGTTTAAATGATTTTGTATCCTAGCACCAGTATGTATTAAAAAAAACTCTGTCCAAAAGAAAAAAAATGGTAAGGAATTGTATATTATATAATCTGTGTAAATTGGACAGACAGTAACAAAAAATCAAACAATATGGTTATTACAAGCGATATTTATTGAAGGCGCTGAACGAACGCTATTCAAAGTAGAAATACGTTTACAATTATTATCACAAATTAATAATAAATAAGTCGCATTACAAAAAACGAAATATAATATTGACTTGCCCAAAAAGAACCTACATGGCTGTTAATCTTTCGAGTGTTTTTACTATTTTTAAAATAATAATTTTAATTTTACGATTTTTATGAGATGAATGAAAAATTAATATGCCATATTTAAAAAGTTTAAAAAAACGTGTTTAGGTATAGAAATTTATTTCACCGTTTGTCTAAAGGCCGACCTATATAAATAAGCATTTAATACACAATTAATCAATATAATAATTGATACTAAGTTAAACTAAATTTACAATGGCAAAAGGCAATTTTCTTTTAATAATTAAAGAAATGAGTGTTTTATTTTAAAAAAAAAACAAAACTTATATATGAAAATGTAATTATGAACTGAAATACATATAAAATTAGCCTTGTTATATTCACACCAAACTATCGAATCCAACTCACAACTGCATGAGTATTTTTTTTAAATGCAGAGACTATTTCAATTAATATTTTTTACAGTATATTTTTTTTATTATAGCAACACATGAATTTTCATCAGGCATCTCTTAATCTATTCAGCCATTGTCAAATATAGTTGAAATAGTCTCTCATAGCCCAAAATGACAATATTCTAAAATTTTCATCATACATATACTTAAATGTCATGCGAAAGATTCATGGACGTAGGGGAATCCCCATTTCATAAAAACATTTTATATAGGCCTTTAGCGAAGTTAAATGCATAGTTAAGGGTAATTTTTCTCGATTTATATTGTTTTGACTAATGGAATCGAGTTTTTTGTTTTCTTTAACTTTGTTCGGCAAACATTGACATCTTTGTGTGAATATAAGTATTCTTTATAATATAGCTTATCACAACAATATAAATCGAGTAAACAAATTATAATAATTGTTAAAAAAAAGTATATAAATTAAAAGTCGCACCACACTGGGTAGTCCAAGACTAAAACAATCAAAGCTAATAATCGATTTAGAATCGATTTTGCGACAAGTCGATTAGATCACGTCCCTATTTAACATCCTAGGGCACGAGATAACATCTATACTGTATTCTTTATAGAAAAATCGCATCCACTAACACTACAACTTATATATAGCATCCATTTTGTTATGGGAATCGACTTTTTTTAAGGGGATGAGAGTATTTTTTTTCTCAAAATATAACGCCTAAGATAATGGTATAGAGGCGTTGTGCTTACAACACTATTATTACAATGACGGCACTCATGACTTTGAATCTAAGCGTTTTATTGATTTTTTGTCATTTTACATCGAAAGTTATGTAGGCCAGCTACCATCCCACAATATGTTTAAACTCAGTGTAAAGCAAAATGTACTATCTCATAAAATGAGGCGATCAACATCGATACTATTAACCAATATGGATGAATTCCATTCATTTATATTATATGTAAATATTTAATCGATGATTCACAACCCAGCATTTTATAACTTAGCACATTTTAAAACCGAGATCTGTTATAATAAAAGGCCAGATCCCAAACCAAATCTGAACAGCACAGATTAATTACACTCACACTACATCGATATCGTATAAAAAATAGTAATTTAACAACGAAAAAGAAAATAAACAAGCAAAAATAAAAATCGAATTCAATACATAAATGTTGCAAAAATGTATATACAATTAGGAACATACAACATTCTAAATTTAAACTGTGTCATAGAAAACAAACAACAGAGAATCCAATATGCCGACATGACAACATTCTAAATATAAACTTTGCAAAAATATACTATTTTATTCGAACTGTCACAGATACGATATCGACATTACATATGTGTGCTTACACCTGTGCGTCTATGGGAAGTAATGTGTGTATATATACGCATAGACATCTGTAGTTGTGTGAGTCTGTCTGAGTCATAAACATCTGATGTGTCTGCATGCTACGTATATATACGCATATATGGCTGCGTATATTGTGTCAGCGTGTGGGGGTGTGTGTGCTAGTGATGTCTCGATGGCTGTATGCGTCGTGAGATATGCTCCTCCTGTTGCATCTTGGCGCGGAACTCGGCGACGAGATCGCGCGACTGCGCTAGTACTGCAAGTTGCTCGTTCAGCAGCTCCTCCCACTGGGTGGCGTAAGCTGGGGAGTGCATATTGTATTTTTATGAGTTATAAATTACTATTAAATATTAATTGAGGCGGCATGATATTGTTAAAAAATATAAGATGTAAGAGAAAAAGGAGATAAGGATCATAATTATTGTCATTGATCACTTTCTAAAGATATTTTAAAATATTTTATTATTTTATAAAATATTTTTATTATTATTTTATAAAATATTATATTTATTATTTTATAAAATATTTTATAAATTATTTTATATTCCAAAAAGAAATTCATTTTAATTATTTTGTGAGTTAATTATTATTTATTATTAACTTAAAAAATACTATTTGGAATCGATTGTTTTAAATGACTAAAAATAATTAAAGTAAATTGTTTTTTTTTTATTATAACCATAAACGATGTGATAGTGATTTAGGGTCAGTGTCATTTCATAAAAAACATGTACCTTGCTTAAAATATCATTTTAACATTTTTGAGCTTTATTAAAAGCATACATTCGTTTTTTTTTTAGTTATTTTTTATTTAAAATCAAAAATAATACACTGTATTTACACGAGAAGCCAATCTCATGGCCCATGGATGTAGGTTCGATTCCCACTCAGGAATTAAACGCCACTTTTTGCTTCGTTACCAGAACGAGGAAATGAAAATAAGAAATATTTCGTTACATCTTAGTGGAAATTGAACCAACAATCTGTCGCGTTTACAATCGCACACTTGTGCCCACCGCGCCACATAGGCCTAAACTAACTAAAAAATAATAATCTATATAATACGTGAAAGAAACATTTCAACCCCTTTGTACGAAACTTGTGCGGACAGATTAGGATGAAATTTGACGTACCTAAAGTGAAGAAGTGCAAAAATGTATATTTTTTTATAAAATAATATGCAAAAATATATTTAAATTAATTAAATAAATGTAACACTACTACCATAGTATGGTCGAACAACATTATGAGCTTTTGTGTAAAGTGACATACACGTTGCTATGGCAATGGCTTGTTTATACGATTCAATTTGTTCTCTTGTTGGCGTTAAAAGCTGATGGTAGTAATTTGAGCGATAGCATTGGCATTACCGAAAGCGATGGACCGATATTAATTGTACGAATTTTTGATTTATGGGGTATTGTTATGATATACTATTATGAAATAATATTTTATTACATAAGTATAAAATCATAATTTCTAATTGAATTCCATAATTGTACAAAGATACAAAAATATTTAAAGTTTAAAATGTTTGAAATAAACATGTTGAATTTCATGAGGAATAGGCAATATTATATTATTGTTATAAACATTAACATTATATGTGTTACAGAAAGTAGAGAAAAGGTTGCCTCTATCTAGCATAAATATAAGATACATACACAAAAACATTTTTCACATAAGTTATAAAGTAAATCAATATGAAAGTATAGCATAAGTTTCATAGAAAATAATTTCATTTTCAAAATAGTTTGTTTCACATAGGATATCAAAGACAAAACCCCACAAAATTATATCAAATGAATGTTAAACAACATATTAAATTTATTTATCAAACCTAACATACGGCCAGTCGGTCGTCGCGTGCCAAGGGCATAGCTCGAAAAGGCGCGATGGCGTTTGGCGCGACGCGCCTCTGTAAAATAACATTTACACATGCTGGCAAAAGGCGATGGAACATTCTAGCATATTTTGGCACGTTCTAAAAGATTATTAGCACAATTCAGCACATTCTGACAATTGTAGAACACATTAGCACTTAGAAAATAGCGAAGCGATATCCTCATTCCGATGCGATATCATCCTAATTATGTTATGAACATAAAAAGAAATCACAAAAGTACAAGATAATATTTTAAAACTATGAATATAAATAATATAGACCAATTAAAATATGCATAAAAACAATATATTAGAAGTGCGATTGCCTATTAGGAGGTTTTCGCTACACACCGAAATGAGAACATAATAAACATAGAACAGAAGTTAATAATAAATGTAATAATATTTTTCAGTATAAGAAGAAATAGTTAATTAATTCATTTTAAAATTACTACTGGATATTTATATGTATGTAAAAGTTAGCATGTAATATATAAAAAAGCTTAATTGTTATTTACAAAAAATAATTACATAGTTTTTTTGTCTGTTAATTTGTTGATTATATATAGAGCATTAATATTATTTACATATTAATTCATACTAATTACGTGTGTAAGTGTACGTGTGAGTGTGCATTTCCTCGCGCATAAGTGTACGCGTGCGTTTGTGAACGTGTATATGTATTTACATTTCTATTCATAATAAATGTTTGTGTTAATATGTAAGTAATGTATAACTACATTAATTATACATATAATAATTATTAGTACATATACAAAACGGTCTGAGTCGTTGCCGCTTTAAAGCTGGTATTAGACAGTTGCCCAGATTTGATTTTAGCATGTTGCTTACTTTTCTTGTATTTATTTTAATATATCCTTATATTCATAATGCTATTTTATTTAAAAAGCATAATGAACATTCGTTCTGTTCTCTTATAAAACGTTTTTTTTAACATTTCCTTTTATATTTAGGGGCGGCAGCTGTTGACCCACACATATCCACATATGACGCACACACACACAACTCACCGTCCTGGTCATAGTCCACGTCCCTGGTGAGCGCCAGCAGCGCATTGCACCGCTGCAGCGCGTGCTGCATATAGTCCGAGATAGCCTTGTGGCTGTCCAGCACCTCCTCCTCGGAGCGCTGTAGTTCATCTATCGCCTCGTGGAACGTGTACATCTCTGCTGACATGTCGCCTTCCTGTTAAAGCATTTACAAAACTATTAAAAAAAATCGGATGTACGAACCTGCGCAGAGCACCTCTCACACCGCAACGCTGCCGCGAACCCGATTACGAGTACTAAAGAACAGTGCGCGACGCTAACTGTCATTTACTATAACGCCTAAGTCCGTGTATTGAGTATTATGCACACAGCAATGTGCTGAAATTACCTAGTATACTTATGTTTTACGTAAAGCTGTTTTTTTATATACTTACATTAAGCGATCTCAAATGTGCTAGATCATCGTGGGCAGGCTCCATATCTACATCCGCTAGCGGTGACTCCGCACGACCACGTGACCCTTCCGATGTACCAAGCTCCTTTACTCTGGGGAATGAGGAAAAAAACAATTATATTATAAGTATTGCATTAGATCGACGAACTTTGAATTTAAGTTTGCTTTTCACAAAGATATGTCCCTGAAAATGTCAGCTGGTGAATAGAAAATAAATTATACTTACAAATATTAATATTCTAATATCACATACAAGATTTAAATATGAAATTTTAAAAGCAGGATTTTTTTCAGGAATTTAAATATAAATATAAAAATATTTTAAAATCAAATCAAATCATGAGCCGTGATCATCACATCATATCAGTGTCGGTTTATTAAAACCGGCTATCAGTTTTTTTTTATTATTTCATATAGGCAGATATATATAACTTCGTGCTGTATCCTGTATAGAGGCAACCTGGAAACCTTACAACACTTAGTTCCCATTAACACACTCCTGTTCCCCATTTACACACTCCTGTTCCCCATTTACACACTATATGTAATATACATACCTGTCAGCATATCTAAGCGTATTCAACGAGTGTTCACAAGAAGACATGGCGGGTGATATCATGGCTATCATGCAGGTGCGGCTCTTGTCACCGATGAAGCTGTCTCGTAGCACTTGCGTCAACTTCGACACGCGGAACGGCAAATGGTTGTTTCCCTTCATTCCGAGTGCTCTGATACACTCTTTCAGTGCTAGGAGGGATTTGTTGATTTCGGCACTTTCCATGCCTGGAAATGAAGAAAAGATATAATAGATTTTAAAATGTTAACCAAATATTAGTGAAACGACCTATCAACATTTTAACGTTGCGGGACTCGGATTTCTTGGAAACCATTTAAGCACTCTAGTTAATTAAGTCCAAAGTCGATATTTTTATATCAATTTATTATCTTTGCTATTTTATTAACTATACATGCCTTGGATAGATTCTAAAAAGGTGGGTTTGTTTTCCGTTAAGTATGAATATCACATATCATGAAACATAACAATTTTTTGTTTCTTATATAACAAAATTAATTTTAGTTTTGTTCTAGACGACCGACGTGTGTGACATTTGCGTACGAACAATGACCCCAGAATTATTTATATGAAAAGCCGATTTCGATATGTTTTCAATATATCACAATGTTGTATTAATAAAAAACTTGGCCATTTGTTTTTAAATAAATATTACAAATGTAATGTTTTGGACATAACCATCACTTTAGAACATCTTTTATTTAACGTTGTTTACGTCTATATATTGACCCATACCCGATAAATTTACGAAGTAATCAGATTTTGATATCTACAATGAAAAAAAAATATTACGTAAATTACTCACGTGTCTGTCTATTAGCCGATGACGTGTCGGCACCTCGCTCGTTGCCCGCCAAGTCTATTAGCGAGAACTTGCCGTGCACGCGATGCATTCCGGGGGAACGTATCACTATTTGGAAAACTGCGTGCGATCTGGACGAATTGGAGTTTGCTGATGTCTGGAATTGAAGGAAATTAGTTAAAATAATAAAATTAAATTAAACTATAAGCTGTTTCAGTGTTATAATTTAATTAATATTCATTATTGTAAATAGAAAGAGTGTAAACACTAATTATATATTTAAATACAAGCAAAGATAAACGACAAAGCGAAAAATGTCAAGAGGAGTAGGTTGCATCGACACAATTAACATAAATAATATGAATTTTATCTATAAATGGACTATCCAACATGAAAATATTTTTTAGTTCAAGTTTAGTTTTAGTAGTTCCTGCAGTTAGCTTGTTCAACCATACAATTTCTTCATACTTATAATATTAAATATAAAATTACCAGCAGTAATATTACATCAAATATGATATTTTTAATTAAATATTATTATCTACCGACCGAAGGGACGCCTACCGGGTCCAATAGTAATTTCACGCCGACTCTGAATCCAATTTTGAAATATAAACACAAATTTACATCCAAATCGATCGTTTAGGAAGACTAGGTTGACAAACACATATACACTACAATTATATATATAAGATATTTTAACGCCACATAATGCATATACACACCTGCCCTGAAGTCCTGGCAGCGTTCCCATGATGTATAAGCTTGAGGACCTCATCCACATTATCCACCACTTTCTCAGTGAGACCAACTATTTGCACTTGCTGTTTACCATCTTCGAGGACGCGAAGTTTCGCTTTATCCGCTAGGAGATCGAATACCTGTTGATATGTATTGTATTTCATATTTATGTATGTATTAAGCCTTTGGAATTAGTACGAAAAAAAGCAATTATTGTACTTGCATCGTAAGATATAAACACTTCGACCCAAAAATTATAAAATCTGATTTATTTTACTTTACCGCAACGAAAAAAGATATTGTAAGTAGCTAAATAAACTGTTATTTTTCGTATCTTCAATATTTTATAAAAAATTCTTACAAGACTAACTTTTTTTTTATACGACATATTACACAACAACAAAAATTACGTTCATAACGTTGATTTCTTCATTTCTAATTATTTGTAGAAAATTACTTACTTTCCCAGAATATATCTCAAAGAAAGCAGCGGAAACAATAAGGTTTAGTGGCTTGTATTTGGGAGATTTGAGGTACGCGAACACGTCGCGCGCCGCCATCGCATATATACCCTTCTTGCAGTCTTGCATCTTACCCTGGAAATAAAATATTATAATATTATTTCAAAAAGAAAACAAATCCTTGAAAAATAAATGAAAGGTATTGATTTTGTATCAAAAAAATTCAATTAAGTTACTTTCACTGAGACAAAGCGCGGCGTTGAGTTCCGGCACTCAACACGCAATGCCTGCAAAAATTCCCGGAAAAGCTCTGCAACTCAATGCCACGTTTTCTTTCATTACTAGCACGAGGCCGGAAATATAATTCAATTCCCCAAATTAAAATATAAATAATAAACAAAAAACTTAACAGTAATGATATTTTACCTGGAAGTCCCCACCCATAGTGTGTGTCTTCCCGGAGCCAGTCTGTCCGTAAGCAAAGCACGTCGCCATACCACCCTCGAAGATAGTCTGCACCAGAGGCTTGGCCGTGTATCTGAAATATTTGAGGTTATATTTATTAAACTCTACAAATGGAATATACGTGCATGCAGGGTGTTCGTACTTAAATAGCGTTAAATATTTATATTTAAAGCCATTTAAGTCTTACTAATCCTACTATATAATATTTTAAATTTTTGTGTTTAAAAGTTTGTGAGGAACTATGATTGTTGTTCCACTTTTTGGACTCTAACTTAAGCGGTGTAAACCAGGATGCTCTGTTTGTAGTGACCTAACATAATACAGTAGAAGTAGTAAACCTGAAAATTATTCCAAATTTTAGCACATATAAAAATATTTTTAATTAGCCAACACATATTTACTTTGGAAATGATCGAAAATTTTTTTCGGTAAATGTTTGCCAAACGTTTGCTTTTGAGAAATATGGTCAGTGTAATTTTTAAAGACCTACTAAGTTAGATAAAAAAAAATCATATGTTGGTGGTGCCGCCATTTAACTTTTAAACTTAGTATAAAAATCCTAATAAAAACATCTAATTACCAAGTTTCAACTATGAAGTTTCAATAATTTCAAAACAAGTTGTCTATGACATATGACTAGACGGATAGATCGACAAGCAAACAGTAAATTTATTAAAAAACAGTTTTTACCATTCCACTACAGAGGAGGCCTGAGTAACGCAAATACAAAAAAGAATAGAACTGGTAATATAACAAACAAAAGAAAAATAAAAGCTAAATCTCACTTATAAACAATTTCATTAGTGCAGGAATCGTCGAAGGCGTAGTCGAATCGGAACTTTTGATTTTCGAGGTATTTAGTAAGATCCACTTTGTTCTTCGGCTCGTGAACTATCATTTGATCCTTTGATGGAACACTTATAACGTCCACCTGGAAATTAAAAGGAAACAAAGTTATTAATCAAGATAGACAAATGAAGAAGTAAGAAAGGTTGTCGCATATGGCGCAGCTCTGGTGATGATTCGCCATATCCTAATGGACCCTGTCATATAAAGCGTAAAACTTTGTTTGCATGGACTTTAAAACTCTCCTCTCCAATACTTTTCTTGAGTAGTTCATTAGTTTCATCCGTGTGTTTTCTGTTAATTTTCCCATCAAAAAGTGCAAATGTAACAAAACATATAACAAAGTTTAACAGTGCATCTCAAATAGAGCAACTTCCATGTAAAAGAAATAGTAATAAAAATAATAACACATACTTCTTTCTTAGCACACTCCTTTTTATTCAACGGTCGTTTCCTCACGCACACTGTGATCTGGTGATCCTCGACTGGCTCGTTGCCAATGAGGGGCCTGAACTCGATACTGTTTTGATAGTCTCTTATCATGGATAGAAACTCCCAGTTTGGATTTCCCGGATCCATGTTCATGAGGGCTTCCTGCAAGGTTAGAAGAAAATGAGTTTAAGTTAGATAATATGTAAAATATACAACCATTAACTGAACACATTTTTTTTAAATAGAAAAAAACTGAGAACTACGAGTCACTTATTAAAATGCCCTATCACTAAGATATCTTACCTTCTCCTCCTTCATCTCCGCTTGCCGTTGTCGTCTCTTTTCTCTGTTCTCCTTCAGTCTCTCTACCTCTTTCACTACGTTGGATCGTCGCACCGCTCCTGAAGCCACTGCATGCGGTACTGATACCGTACTAGTGACCGCTGCTGGTCGCGCCGATGATACAGGCGGGTTGAACTGGGGAAAATCAACATTCAAATATTCTGCATTCATTTGGGCCACTAACAGAACTTATTAACCTTCAAGTTTGAAAATGTCAGTAGTGTTAGATTAACAGATAACTACAACACTAAAACAGCATGGAAGGCACATATTGTCCACTGTATTCAACATACGCAACCACATAGTCTCTACTTTCCGCCCGAATACATAGACATCGAGTGTTAAGTGGCGGAATTTAACAACGCACTTTGTCTACCATATCCATACTACAGCCATGATGGCAACACAAATAAAATGGTCCAAAAAAAATTAGAAACATATTATGATCTTTGCCGGACATGTTAGCAGCACTTGTCATTCGAGATAAGCATAAAGAATCTAGTATTATAACATTAAGTTCTTTACTTTTTAGACGTTAAGTGTAAAGTATAAAGCAGTATTCACATAAATTAATTTGCAAAACTTCTAATATAATAAATAAATGTTTTTCAACGTCACAAATTTACTTGTCACTGTGGTAAAACACCAATCCCTTAACAAATATTACAGCTAATAGAACATTCTGCGTTCAAGGATAAAACAAAGAGGAATAAAAAGCTAAGATAGGAACCTCTTTAATATTATGCATCCGTCGATGCGTTTGCAGAGGCTGCATATTTGGCATTACCGAGGCAGCGCTGGGTGTACTACTTGTTCGGGAACGACCACCGGACGTGGGAGGTTGCTAGGAAAGGAAGAGGGTTGTAGGGAATTTGTGAGATATAGGAATTAAGGTTATATTTTAGTCTGAGAGCTCTAGCTAACTAGACCATACGTTAATATCCTAAAAGTCCAAAATCTAAGTTAACCTGTTGTGTAATCCTGGAGTTGGGCGTAGGTTGAGTCTGCAGCGGCGGTACATTCTCAGCGCCCCGCCGCCCCGTCGTGTCGCCGCCGTGCCCGTTCGTGTAGGCGCCGCCCATATTCGACGCCCGCGACTGATTGTTGCGGGTGACGCGGGACGGTGCCGCAACTGCAATTTAATATACATAAAAACGTATTATGTAACCACAATATAAAAAAAGAAAGTCCCTATAAATAGTTATTGAGATTTCAAGTAACAATAATAACTAAATCACACTTAACTAAGAAAATAATTGTGAAAATGCTGAAACAATCTTATATTACATAAATTACAATAATAATTAAACGAATTAACATATAACTTACTTTTACTACCAAACAAAGTGCTCAAAAACAAAACAATACAATAGATCAAAAGGAAAATAAAAAACCTATTATATACAAATGAGTGTTGATGGAACACCATAATATCAAAGAAAACGTACGCTTTTAACATAACCAACTGATTATATACCGAAAGCATTGTATTATAAACGAAACAGCCAAAATGCGTGACACTAAAACGGAAGGGACCGTGCAAAAGCGACAAAATAATGTACTATACGATAACAGCCTACGTCTTACGTGACTTCGGCCCGTCTTCCTCCACTATATGTTCTGGGGTGTCGGACTTCTCGAACGCGTCAGTGGGGGCCGAGGTGTCCGCCGAGTCGGCCACTCGCCGTCGACATCGCAACCACGAGCAACACATTTTTTTGGCAATATCAGTCTCTATGTTATGTTAATTTGGTCGAAACTGTCCTTTACAATAATTGTAGTCCCATCTTCAATTATTTCACATAGACTGTTATTTCGGTTAGATTTTAATCAATTGACATGTGCAGTTTAGTTGACGGATAGTTCGAAATGGCAGTTATGCGTTGGCGCAAGGCAATCCTGCGCCTGCGCCGTCGGCCATATTAGGATCTCTTTCCGTACTCAAGGCAATGAACCGTGACGCACGCGCACCACGGCCGCGCGCTGAACTGCATATGTGGAACAACACCCAAAACGAGGCGCAAGTCGACCTTGGAACACAATGACACTACTTTTGGGAATAGTTGAAGTACTGGTAGCTAGTTATACAAGGTATTAACAAAATAACTGTCATAGTCATAGTAGGGCGACCTTGGTACACGATAACTGCTTTTGGAAATACTAGCGGCTGGTTATATAGAGATATTTAAAAAAAATAACCGCCAATTGTTCTCATATTGTATTCTTAAAATAGTTGGTCTGAAGTTGACTCACAGCGTCACACTTTTAACCATAGTGACAATCTTGGTATGAGTATTGAATAATATCAACTATAAACAGAGAATACAGAGAGATAGAATAGCGTTTTAAAAACTCAAGACTTAAAATAAGAACAAAGCACCCGGCACAATAGCAGACACACAACTGATGTCACCGGTCGGTGTCAATTTGTATCAATTGTACGAGTTTGAATTCCACCCTGAAGATAAATGTTTAGAAGTTTTGCGCATTGTTCACTCGGCAATAAAATAATCAAAAGTTAGAAAACTCGTACATCTCAATCTGCACAGCTAACTTCAGGGCGGCCACGACTTGTCGACCGCACTGTAGGTAGGTAGGTCTACCAACTGAAATTGGAAAATAATGACTGGCCACCTAGCAACGGCTAGTCTAGTCGGCTCTTGAGGCGCAATGAAAAATGTAATACTGACGTCAGATAAGCATCGATCGATAGGCTTTTATGATTAATGTAGTAAAGTTCTTTGACTGAAAATCGCCTCCATATCTATTAACGTAATCTTCATAAAAGTTGGTTTTTGTATAGAAAAAACTATGTCATTATATTTTAAACTGGTTTTAAATAATAATAAATAATTGGCTGTTGTATATAAGTTGCATTC
Source organism: Heliconius nattereri (assembly GCA_013403645.1). Classification (NCBI taxonomy): domain Eukaryota; kingdom Metazoa; phylum Arthropoda; class Insecta; order Lepidoptera; family Nymphalidae; genus Heliconius; species Heliconius nattereri. Next base: position 4,120,848 of record JAAIXI010000229.1, on the reverse strand, counting down.
CGTTGGTTGAGTTATTTTAAATGTAATTGTTAAAGAAACAATAAAAAGGTATTTTCGTATCCATTCTCTATTTCGAATCAATTACTGTTATTAATATATAGTTCTGTTTCTTCTGCATTACAACTTTATTTTTACTTGCCACCTAAACAATCAATATAAAAAATTGTCATACTATCGCGTGCAGACTGCACACAGACCAATTAGAGTGATGCTTGTACTTATAACCATAGGCATGTATTATATCCGTAACACGTTTCACACTCACGATTGAGTTCCGCCACTAAAATTCGACATAGAAAAAGGAGTGTCTTAGCACTAGGTTCCCTTTGCCTACCTTGTTCCCAAAAGTGAATCCGGAAAAAACTTAATTCGGAAATCGAGATTAGCAATGCAGGCGCGGCGTGGCCGTACCATAACTTTACTATTGTGACATATTGATGAAATTGGTAACCACCAAACGCTTTTGTTATGCTTAACATCATGTTTGTATGAGGAATCTAATTTACTGTCCTTTGTATGATAGTTCCGGTCTTATTGGACAATATGGTACATACGGTTCTTTACAAATTGCAATTTTTCCCGAATGAACCTTATGTTAATATGAATAATCAACAATCGATGATTTAAAAAAAAACGGGAAACCAGTTGATTCGAGTATAACATTTAATTTCGAACAAATCATTTTTTTAATGGAATGAAGAAATGAAAAACATCAGCGTTTAATATGAATATATGGCAACAAAAACAAAAAATACATTTCAAATTATGATAATGGTGATTCTATAATATAAATTATTTTCCCTCCGCCAATCTGGCAAAAAAAATGCGGCGGCGAATACTGCCCGGTAAATCTCTCTCCCGCAAAATCTCTCCATTATTGAGCGGAAACTGTGAAAGAAAGTGTTTTAACACTATATTCTACCTATCCTACTAAAAAAAATGTAAATTATAATTAAACCAATATTTTTATTGTAAAAAAAATTAGAAAAGAAACACAAACACGTAACGACCATTATAAATCCTGGAAGTTTACTTAACCCTAGCACTACTAGTATAACATAGCCCGCGATATAGTTAGGCCGCGGGGCGTTCAACGAGTCAACGTCAGGCATTATCGCGCGTGAAACCTGCCCGTTTCCTAGCAAGGAACGTCGGCCTATAACCTATTTATGCACTTCTATTGTAATTTATTAGTCGTGCCGACTTATCCGCTTGGTAACTTGGACGCGTTTAGCTTAGAATGTATTATTTCGAGAGTAATAATATTATATCGAAAACCATAATTAATCTTGATAATATTAGACAAACTAAACTAATATAGGTATTATAATATCAGCACACTCATATATCTCCGCAAGGTAAACAGAGTTATGACACTCTGCTCCTTATTTTCTACCCAATATTCAAGTCATGGCATGATAAGAAGCAAAACTCAACGCCGGGCTATGTTATCCAGAAAATGTAAATGTTACAATATTTATTTTATTTTTTTTCCTTTCACAATTAATTACGTGCAACAAAATTAGCGAAGGTCCAATTAATTATAGCGAGCGTGACAAAAAGTAGAATTTCACTTGACCCTACGACGTGACCGCCAGCGTGACGAACCGATGATAAGACCACATTGAGCGTGAACAATCATATTTGATTTGATGATCTCACGATCTGCACAACCTTTTATGAATTATTTAATTGATTTTTAACTTATTATAAAAAGTAGGATGTTCTCAATTCTCTGTAGGTATATATCGTTTAGCTTTAGTTTGATATTTTTAGTAGTCATTTGTAAAATTATTTTTATTTTAACTTGCTTTGACGATATCCAAAACAAATACAATATAGGTGTAATTATTACGACGGTTTACGTATTTCTATAATTTTTGCCTGTTAACTCGTTCTACTTTGTATATTTCAATTTTCCTTTTGCTTCAAGCAAAATTTGTAATATTATATTTTGTCATTGTACGAAAAAGATATCGAATACATAATTTGCATAGAAAAATTGTATTCTATGACATTATTAAATGTATCATGATTCTTGCCTACTAAGAATTAAATTGTGAACGTTTCATTCGAGCTGCCTCAAATTCCGCTATATCATACATACATAAAATGCTAACTTTATGTTAATACTGCGATATAAAATCTATTGAGCATGCTCATTTTAATGTCATATTGGATATGAAACGCTACGGACTGAGCCCGTAGTGGCACGGGGCACAAGCGTGAGACTGTAACGTGACGGGTGTGGGTTGCCAACACGGGGAAGGAATTTTTATTTATTAATTTTATCATTTCTTCGCTGTGGTACTAAGGCAAAAACGCAGCATTGAGTTCCGCCACTGAACACGCAAAGCGTCGAAAGGTGAAAAAGGAACGCTATGTACTAAATATTTATCCGTTTTAAATTTATTTCTCTATTAAATTAATAGCCAGCTCTATATTGGCTGGAAGAGATTTCTTATAGAGATAAGCCCGCCGTTGTGAACTATCTCTCAATTTTAAAATTTCTTTGTATTTTATTACATACAATAAAGAATATATATATCTTAGATTTTATTGTAGCATTTTTATAACTTCATAAAAAATAAGATTTGTACACAGTTCTAATGAAATAAACAAAATAAGGGTGTATAGTGATGATAACCGTGAGAATTCACCGGTCGTTAGCTCGCGCCTACCTACACACTGCATCTTGAATCACACAGTACGGTACGTTGTACTCGTTAATAAATAAAAACGCATGTGGGTAGTTTGCTTTAAACAATCTCCTAACACAAATAACTACATTATAAAAATATTTAAAGTTATATATATATATATATATATATATATATATATATATATATATATATATATGTAAATATATGTATATATGTATGTATATGTATACCTGAATATATCGTACCTGAATTATTCAAAATTTAAAAATATAGCTTTTACCAAATGGCAATGGTTTCAGTCCCTTTCTAAATTGCAACAGTCCAATTAATAAGAAATTTTAAATAACTTATCCTTAAAAATATAACTCCCAGGACGAAACAACATAAAACACCATCCAAAGATCATTTTTCACACATCACAACTCTTTCAATAGACATATGGGGAAAAAAATCGGGAAAACCGATGCACTTCCGCACTAAAAACCCTCTGTTCAACTTACGGCGTGTATTCGCGCTCATACCAACTCTTTGATTAAGTCCAGGCATTATGTGACACTACAAAAGAACTCTCCAAAGGTCAGGTTTACTAGAACTGATGGTATAACCCACTACGGGCACCAGGCGGCTGTGTGGCATGCGGCCGGCCGCGCACTGTCCGCCGCGCCCCCGGTGTCTATACTTATAGCTGACCGCCCTGTACGTTATTACAATATGTTATTCTACCCTGAATTGAAACCATTATAATTCAATAACGAGGGTTAAATTACTGCAAGTTATTTATAAAGACAAGTATTGGAAATATGTTGTACCTTAAACACAATACATAATGTAAATATTAATAATAATGGGAAAACATGGAACAAATTCATAAATACAATTTTTCCTGAACAAATTTGCATCATTCATTTTATGCTAAGCAAATTACTAATCAGAAATGTTTGCACCAAAGTTATCATATAGGTGAAAAAGTAGTGGATTACTACTATAAAAAATGTTTTTGCTCAATATAAAAATGGTTTTGCTATTTTGACAATATTTTTAATATTTAAATCAGATAAGGGAGTGTATAATAAAATGAAAGAAAAGTTACAAATGTGCACCTTTATAAACACTTGTATAAACAGTTGCAATTCCAAATAGAAGGCAGGTGGAGAGAAGGCAACTCACACTAATTTTTATCATACATATAATAGGAAAATTAAATATGAAAAACTCCAAAATCAACTCAATATATAAAATAATAGCGTAATTTATAAAAAAGTATGATGATCAAGTTTCATTAGTATAGATTCGCCCGCGGTCAATGCACCCAATATAAAGCAATAAAGGTAGGTGGGAACAATAAATTTATTATAAAGCTATAACTGTGGGAAGTATGCCATCAGTACTATCTTCCATTACATATCATATATTTGTAATTATGTATATGACTTTTTCCACATACTTATATATGGCCCGTTTATTTTGAGAGTGGTGTAAGTCCATTTTCTTTTGTTTCGAGAAAATTAAAGGTTAGTATATTTGTTGATTTAAAAATATAGGCAAATCATATGAGGTCTGGCATTGTTTCTATTGTTTTATCAACATTTAATTTGTTTATATAAATTTGTTTTTGGCTAATTAGACTACGATAACACATATTTATGTGCTGTAAATGGACTTACACCACTTTCAAAATTAGACAATTGTACAAAACGTTTAATTTCAATTTTGAAAATTCAAATATCGCTTAAAATATACTTCATTTTAGTATAATTTTGTTTACAAATACGCATAACAACACATAAAAATTTTATTTTAGACGGCAATTATATTGTCAATACTAGATACTGATTACAAGAATTAACTTATTCTCTGCATGTGGTAGTGTTTCAAAATATGCATGATGCACCGGAGCTATATAGGGTAGTAGATGCTTCATGTCTTTATATTTTTCGTACGTAATAGGTCTAGGCTACATTTTATTTAAAAATTCAACTCCTAAATAATATAAAATTAGGAAAATCGTAATAAGATTGCGGATTTTCTGCAAAAAGATGGCGCTACTATTATTTTTGCTGTTACTGGGCAAAGATACGGAGTCATACAGCCTTGTCGTATTTATTTTCTTCTCACAGGTTATGCGCTAACATTTTCTAATACATTTCTCTAATTTTTTATTATGTATCTTTTAACTTACGAATAGTGGAAACACGGAGGGGAAACAATGCAAATCTTCCGCGGGTGAAGCCGCGGGACACAGCTAGTATAAAATAAATGAAAAATAACAAGACACGCATCCATCTGCTATGCCACCTACCTCTGTCAATTGGACTTACACCACTTTCATAATCGATGATTATGCAATTTCATTAACCGACCGATTTTAAGTTGTACAAAACATGGGATTTTTTTGAGAAATCAAACATGGACTAGTTATAAATAAAAAAATTACATTAAATTAAGCATGAATTACGTGATAACTCATTTTTTCTCAAAAATGGACTTACACCACTTTCAAAATAAACGGTCCATATATCTTAATATGTTATTTCTTTTATGAATTTCTCACGGTCGAGGGCGTCGTAGCCCATAACTTGAGACTGCAAACGCGACGGTTGTGGGTTCGATTTCCACTCCGAAAAATTATTATTGGCAATTATTAGTGGGGAACGGAATGTCTTAACACGCAATGGGGATGGGAAATGAAGTGTCTTAAAATTAAATAGTAGCCCCTAGGGTAGATAGGACCTACTCTGTGCTTATACGGCTTTATAAAAACACAGTATGAAATACAAAAAAAATTAAATAACATGTAAAAAATTCCCAAACTACAGCACCTTCCAAAAAATTTCATTTTGATAAAGTGCAGAGAGTTTTCCAACAAAATCTTTCGTAAAAATGTAAATTTTAAACTAAATAAAAAAAAATCCACTGCGCTACAAAAGATTTTGCTCATATTTATCATGAAATGTGTATCACATCTCGACTCATAAAAAGACAAAATTAATTTTTCCTCGTATATACATAAAAAAAATCATAAAAACCTTTATAATGTAGCAACATGACATAGTTTTCCTCATAATAAGTACGTACATATGTATATGAAAAGATGAAATGATTGTTCTAGGCCCGTGACGATGCCCAAATAGAGAACGTTGAAGGAGGTTGCTTTATACCGTTATTTTATATAGCAAGATAAAAACTGCGGTACTTGATCTTCTTGATAGTGTTTAAAATAATTTTAAAAGCAGCTAAGACATTGCTTTAATTTCACTCGCATTAAATAGTAATTTTCATAAATAAGACCTTTCTTAAAAAAAGAAAAAAACAATTTCAATTACCCACATCTTTTAAAGGAATTACTTACGTATAGTTCAATGACAATATATAAAATAAAGTAAGAATTGTGTTATGTTTGTGTCAAAAATATGTATCTACTACTAAATACTAGCCAAATAAAAAAACAACTCTACTAGTTCAAGACATAAGACGTTTTGCTCCAATATTTAATACAATATGAATTTACCAATTGAACTCAACGTAAAATAATTTACATACATTAACGGCCTTCAAGGCGGCGCAATGTCAAGATTGTATTTGTATTATAACAAACGCGACCCTGACCCCCGCCCGGCCAAGATGTGAGGAGCTGACTGTAAACGGTGCAAAAACAAGGAAGCCTAACATTCTCGACATTTCTACACGACACTTTTGTGATAATGAGCGGAAATAGGCTCAATTTGTGTGTTTACGATGAGTTAAACTAGAAAATAGGTCTGCTTATTGTATTGGATTAATCCAAGTAGCTTCCCTGTGTCTCTTTCTGTACTTCAGAATAAAAACGAAATAGAATTGCCTAACAGAAATGTTAAAATTCGTATACCAAAGGTTGTCTAGAACAAATCGTTGGTTAGTCATAAGACCGCCTTTTGTGCGTTATCTTCTTTCTCTCTCTCTCTTTTCTTTTGTTTCATTTTCTTTATTCAAATAATAATCTGTGTACNAATATCGGACAGATATTAGTCTGGACACCCTCTGGATGTAAACAAATAATATTACTGTGGCAACCATATTATTTACATAATCCACGTATACTTTATGAATACATTAACAGAAATATACAATTACTCTAATTAGTAACGTAGTAATAGCCAATAGCAGGTTATTTTTATATATTGGTTCAATTAAGTATTGTTTGTGTATATACGCTTTCGCCCGTGTGCCTGTGGGGGGTTTAGGATTGGGGATTTCTGTTAATACCGAGTAATTTAAAAATGCTGGCTGTACTCCTTTAGCAATCCATACAAATATCATCTAAGTCCGAAGTGATTGAGAAACGTAAGGTCAAATATTTAAGTCCATAATTTTTACAATGAAAATATAAAAGTAGAACATCATCGAAGAAAAAAAAAACTGTATTTTGGTCTTCAGTTTACGTCAAATACACGTTTTGTACCCTTTTGAGGCTTCAAAATTATATAATATATTTTTTTATTTGAGAAGGAAAATCCAAGTAATGTCACAAAAAACCTAATTATATAATGAGACATTATCATCAAAGTAGTTCATAGCGTGACAGAGGCAACGAGATGACAAGAAACCGGCACAAACAACCGTTGCCAAATTAATTTTTTTCATTGCAACACGAAGTTACTACACGAGAGAGTGCTTGTAGTGATAGGAAATTATACGCTACGCATTTTATAGTCCGCATTGTATTGTAATATTACATAATAGCTAAATACAGTTAGCTATTTGTACTGTCAAATTAAAATTAGGGAAAAATAATCTATTTTTATCATTTTCATTATTAAACGGAATAATCTCAACCAGAAAATATTAGGAAAGCATCAAACATTAATGAATTAACAACAAAAAGTGACATTTCTTTTTATCCATCTTTCACAATTATTTATTATTATTTCAATATATTTTTAGAAAACGGTAGCGGTTAACATTTTTAAAATAAACACAATAAAAACACATACCGTCTATATGTTTCCAACGTACTCGGACAGAGGTTCTACGTAATTACAATAAGTGACATGTATCACTCAATAACAACACTACACACTAGATACCTTCCAATCAGGGCTTCCGCCTACAAGCAACTGTTTCCGTTTGATACAATTCCACTGCTTTTATTGTCTTTTTCACCTAAATCTATCCACTTTTACACAATATAATATTTATAAATAGGTATACTAATATAACTATTAAACAATCCACAATCAGCTACAATATTCAATTGTATGTATATTTACGATCACGTTTTAAGCAAACAATCGCGACATCCAAAGTTTGATTAGCTTTACGGGTGACACCGTTGGTGTACGTTGCCCTCTCATTTTTAGTTTGGATATATTGAAATTACTTATGCATTTCTAATTTGTCGTATATATGCCGAACGTAGCAGGGTAGAAAGAGGGAACCTGGAACCTTGTGACCGTTACCAGAGCGAGGAAATGAATATATCAAATAAGTTTTTAATTTCCTCGAGTGGTAATTGGACTCACAACTTATCGCCTTTGCATTTCTCCAAAATTCCTACGAGAACGGAAACAGCAGGACTTTACGTTTTACAGTTCACAAAAACAAGAAAGCATAAAGTAACCGTTATTTTAATATTTTCCTAATTTTAACTGATTAATAACTTATATAATAATATATTCATATGAATGTAAATAGTATCTGTATAATTATTATAATTAACTGTTCATAAACTTAAAAGACAATAACGTTCACACATTTCGTGTTTATCTAAGAAATGACGCGTCTATTGACCTCCGCAATTAATCAATAACGTACAAACAGACTCCACTTTCCTGAAGCTTAACGGAAAAAACACTACTGTATTTCTTAGAGATATAATAATATTTTCTCTTGAAATAAGGAATTATCAAAATAATAAATAATAAAGGAATCGAGAATGGAATTTCTTGACACTAGGCTTCCTCTGTTACCTTGCTATTTAAATATAAATCACTCATGCTATTAACAACACTGTCAATACACAAATATATGTAATAATGTTTTTCCACGATCCTCACTTAATGATAAAATAACATTTTAAAGCCATGGAAGTGGGAGTGACCGCTGACGTCAATGTACCTGTCACAATACATGACAGTTGACAGTAAATAGCTTATAGGGTAAGAGAGCCGGCGTGTGCTTTGCACGGTATGGATTATAGCGTGAACTCAAATAAATCGATTCAGTTCAACCTATTTTTATTTTCTAATTTTTTTTCTTTTCTATAATCTATATTTGATATTGATCCGTGCCGTTGTCTTTTTTTTTATTAACAGAGAATACCATAAAATAAATGCGTATATAATAAAAGAAATAATTTATCACGATAATAATAAAACCTAAATCCAGAGGGTGTCCAGACTAATATCTGTCCGATATTGGTTTGTGGGCATACGGGTACGCGACCCCGGATCCTTGAGCCGCCACTCTTATATCCTCATCCAGTCCGTAGGAATGGTGTCCTCCCCCCCCACTCCTCCTCCTTTCTCCAGCTCACTCCATTACCTATCCTACCCCCCTCTATTTTCCTCTCCCTTTGGTTTTTCCCCACAAAGGGGTTTTTGGAGGTCAGACGGCAGTCGCTCCACGAAAACCACAAACAGCCACAACATGGAACGAACCAACAACAGACTGGGTACGGCTAGGGCGTCGCCGCAAAACGACGCGCAGGCACATCGCCCTACACCTGCGACAAGTGGGCAAGGGCTACCGTGTCATGTACGGGCACGGCTAAAGACGCTAGTACCCAGACGGAAACTCCGCTTTGCAACGTGGAATATTGGCTCTCTGACCGGACGATGCAGGGAACTCGCAGATGTACTCATGAGACGTCGGGTCCAGTGTGCCTTCCTCCAGGAAACACGCTGGAAGGGCAATAAGTCCCGTAACATCGGACAGGGTTACCGGCTTATATACACTGGGTCACCTTCGGGTAGAAACGGTGTAGCGGTAGTGCTTTCTGAAGAGCTTCAGAATGGGCTCCTTGAAGTTGACCGTCGCTCCGACCGCTTGATGCGAGTGAGGGTACTGATTGAGGGCGTTATCACAAACTTAATCAGTGCCTATGCTCCCCAGGCGGGATGTAGCGCGGCCGAAAAGGAGACATTCTGGGAGCAGTATGAAGGGGTGCTACTTGCTGTGCCGTCTACCGAAGTGGTCTTAGTTGGGGGGGACTTGAACGGGCACGTCGGTAAGGCTGCTGAGCCGTATGAACGTGTTCACGGGGGTTTTGGGCACGGTCTTCGCAATGCAGAGGGAGAAAACATTCTGAGAACCTGTATTGCGTCTGATCTGGCCGTCGTGAATACGTTCTTCCAAAAGAATTCTCAGCACCTTATCACGTATAAGAGCGGGTCCCACTCAACTCAAATAGACTACTTATTGACCAGACGGTGTCATATGGGCAGGGTAACTAACTGTAAGGTCATTCCAGGCGAAAGCCTAACGGCCCAACATCGTCTTCTTGTCATGGACTTTAACGTCACTCCGAAGAAGAAAGTAGCCGAGAAACGTAGGCCTCGGATCAAGTGGTGGTTGCTGAATGGACCGATGCAGACCGACTTCCTGGCAGAGGTGAAAAGTCACGATCTTTCGACTAACACCGAGACTGCTCAGGATGCTTGGGATCGGGCTCAGTCGGCAATCATTGCGGCGGGCAGGCGAGTTCTTGGCCTTTCTAGGGGAGGACGTGTCATCGACAAGGAGACATGGTGGTGGAATGACGAGGTGCAGGAAGTGACTCGTGAAAAGAAGGCTGCCTTTAAGAAGTGGCAGGAATCCAACTCTCCTGAAGACAGACTGGAGTACACAGTAGCTAAACGTGCCTGTAAAAGAGCTGTAGCCAGAGCCCGCAGTGAAAGTTTGTCACCATTGTATGATAAACTTGAAACTGTGGAGGGGCAGAAGCTCATTTACAAACTGGCACGTTCCCGGGATAAAGTGACGCAAGATATCGCAAAATGTCTTTGCGTCAAAGATTCCCAGGGCACGCTGCTCTGTAGTCATGCCTCTGTGAAGGAGAGGTGGAGAAGCTACTTCCAGGAGTTGCTGAATACTCAGCACCCATGCAGTCTTCATCACGACCCACCGCCTAACCTCGGACTTATTGCCCCAATAACCCTTGACGAAACACGTAATTGCCTTCGACGCATGAAGAACGGAAAAGCGGTGGGACCTGACGACATTCCGATCGAAGCGTGGAAATCGTTGGGCTCTCTTGGTGTGCTCATGCTTACTGACCTTTTTAACCATATCTTGAACACTGGTAAGATGCCGCATCAGTGGCGGCTTAGCTTTATTACCCCTATTTACAAGGGAAGGGGCAGTGTTCAAGATTGTGGTAGTTATAGGGGCATTAAGCTTATGAGTCATACCATGAAGCTCTTCGAGCGCATGATCGACCTCAGGCTCCGCCGAGAGTGTACTATCTCTGAGTCTCAATATGGATTTCAGCCAGGATCGGGCACCATGGACGCCATTTTCGCCCTCAGAACTTTGATGGAGGCATACAGGGAAAAAAGGAGAGCTCTGCATGTGGCCTTTTTAGATCTGCAGAAGGCCTTTGACTGTGTGCCTCGTCAGTGTATCTGGTGGGCATTGCGATCCAAAGGGATCCCTGAGGCCTATATTGAGATTATCAGAGACATGTACCACGATTCCGCTTCTATGGTTAGGACTGCTGTTGGCGATACTAGACCCTTCCCGATTACAGTGGGGGTTCACCAGGGCTCGGCTCTTAGTCCGTTCTTATTCAATGTAGTGCTCGATACTGTCTCGGCTCACATCCAGGACCAGCCTCCATGGCTGATGATGTATGCCGATGACATAGCACTCATTGCCGAGAACCGACTGACGCTGGAGCGTAAAGTGAACCTCTGGAAGGGTACGCTTGAGAACGGCGGTCTTAAACTAAATGTGTCGAAGACAGAGTACATGGCCTGCGGGAGCCGGGACTCGAGCACCATCCTTATAGGTCCTGAGCCAGCCGTTAAGTCGGAGAAGTTCAGGTACCTTGGATCCGTTATGCACGAGTCTGGAGGCATCGATCACGATGTCCAAGGGCGGATAAGCGCTGCCTGGGCCAAATGGCGGGAGGTCACTGGTGTGGTCTGCGACCGCAGAATACCGCCCAAGCTCAAGGGGCTGATATACAAGAGCATCATCCGACCGGTTCTTTTATACGGCAGCGAATGTTGGCCGGCACTATCTCGGCACACTCAGGAGCTTCACGTCACGGAAATGAAGATGCTGAGGTGGATGTGCGGCGTAACGCGGTCTGACCGCATACGCAACACATTCATTCGAGGTAGTCTTGGGGTCCGTGACGTAGCGGATAAGCTCCAAGAGCGTCGTCTGAGATGGTTTGGCCACGTTACGCGCCGGCCTAAGAACTATGTCGGATGCAAGTGCCTTGCTATATCAGTTCCTGGAGTGAGACCTCCTGGACGCCCAAGGAAGCGCTGGCTGGATGTCGTGAAGCAGGACATGAGAGCCAATGGTCTAACCACCGAGGAAGCAAAAGACCGTGCAAAGTGGAGTAGGTTGAGTAGGAGGGCAGACCCTGGCAATAGCCGGGATTAATGCCAGGAGGAAGAAGAATAATAAAACCTAAAGAGCGTACGTAAACTATGAAAACTAATCAAATAGATATTTTAGCGTAAGTAGCGATCGTAGATAGTATTAACTAAAAATAATAGTAAAATTTGATGCGGAGCAGTGCAGGATTTATCGTCGTGGAGATTCTTGCGATAGGCCCCTTTGCAGCAGTGAGCAGGAAGATAACTGTTACGATGAGGATGACGGTAAAATTTAAACAATATAATGTCCCTGCTGCAGAAGACAAGAATTACCGAGAAAAATTATATTCATACTTAAAAACTTACAAAATAAAAGTTTACTAGAGAAATGTACTTTAAAAAATAACAATAATACTTAAAACAAAAAGTAGGGCGGATCAAATTAAGCCGCTGACAAAGAAAGTGGATATAATAGAAACACGTCATGACAATCAAAAATAAACCAAAGCAGAACAAAGCACCTTATAATGCAAGATCGTCGTCTGAGATAAGACAACCGTTGAAACTTAAAAGTTTGGCGAGCTCGGCCGTTCCTTCGCGATGGCTAACGTCATGATTCATACAAAACGAAAGACATGCCCATACATGTACAAAACAGGATTGATATTCCACATGATTTTTTAAAACTTTTATATCTAAAATCATTTTCAAATCTGTATTTATTAGGCTTTGAATACAATAAAGTGGATTTATCATTCTTTTTTATAGGCAGGCAGGTAGCGGGAACCTGATAACCTAGTGTTAAAACACTCCCGAGTGTGAATCAAACCCACAACGGTCGCATTTACAGCTTCGCACGTTCGAGCCTCTGCGCCACGGCGGCCTAAATTTATTATTTATATATAATGTATTTATTTATCTATCTATGTATCTATAATTCATATATAGATATTAATAGAACTAAGTTACTATAGTGTTGGATTAGCAAATATGTATATCCCAAATAAGTTTCCAGATTTGTAAAATGACACCAATTCTAAGCATAGTATCACATATATCTACTGTCAATCATCTCACCAAACAAAAGCGATAGCAATAATATGTTTTTAATATCGTTTTTTCTATAGTTATCGTCACGTTATTAATGATCTATTCGTGACGATATCTCGTATGAGATCAAAGACAAGATTCACTTCTCTCGTGAATCACGAACAAACGCTATTAGATTTCTTGTAATCTCACCACTGTCCACGTAAGTTATATTAATAAACTACTCTGAACACTCAGATGCAACATTACATATTATACTCCTACCTATATATTAAGGTATTTTTACAATAACAAATAAAATTTATTCTCAAAAAAATATTCAGCATTTTCACAATAAAGATAATTTGGTTAGGTATTAAGAAGAGCTCGGACGGTGGAGGCGGACCAGGACTTCCAGGTTACATCTGGGTCGGAAGTCCTAGAGCAGTTCTGAGCTCGTCTAGAAAAGCACCTATAGAATGCCAAAAAGTAACTTTTTATGATAAATTGCTATTTTTTTGTTTCCATTTCTTACCTTTAGTTGCTACTGGAATGGACTGCCGTGTCATATCCTAAAACAGAAAAAATATATTAATAAATAGTTAAAGTCAATTCCGTTGCAAAAATAAACTTCAAGCGAAAGGCAATAATAAAAAAGAGAAATAAAAATAATCTATTTACAAAAGGGTAGCCATAACCATAGTATGTACTATAAGACATATACAGACAATAAGAAAATCCTAGCAGAGCAAAAAAAAATTAGAACGAAAACAAAAATAAATAATGTATTTATTATAACCCGCATGATATCTATAAAAAATGGAAAGCACATCGTCGCATGCGGGTTTGTAGGCATAAAAAAATAGTATTTTAACTGAACGTATTTTTTTTAATCTAAAATATAGAAAATGCTTCGACTATTTAAAAACACCTAAGCTATCTTATTATTTTAATGAAAAAATGTTGCCTAAAAAAAATAATATAAATAGATTAAATATCGAAGAAACTATTAAATAAAAATAACAATAACAAAATTAAATTCACATAATAAATATAGATTCATCATATCTATTTCTTCTAGTACGAAGTTTTATTTTCCTGCAATTTGAGTTATTATATCTTGTTCATAATTCAGATGCTTTTTTCATTAATTATTAATTTCGTTAAATTTATGCATTAGGTTGGTCTACTATAAGACCTAAGCTCAATGGTGTTACATACAAACAAACGGATGAAACATATATTCGATCGAATCATTGAAGGAAAATGTAAATGAAAACAATTTATGTATTTGCAATGAAAACATTTTAGACAGGTCTCGGCAGACTTACTCTACAGACTGCAATGTCCAAATAAACGAGAGCTACTCGAGTAATTTACGCTCACGACGTCTGCTATCGTGAAAAGAAACAACTCAGCCATGGGGAAGCAAAAAGCTGTCATCATTTAAGTTATACGGCAAATTAACAGTAATATCCTGCAATTGTGTCCAAAATTGGAAACATGTTTAATCGTACCATTCACTCGAATAATCGGTAAATATCTATATCTTTTTATGTGCATAGGCAGCGCAATGGACGTGAATTTGATTCCCATTTAGGCCAATATTTATAATATAGACATTCCAACAGTCTTTTTCAAACTTATATCACCACACAATATCTCTAAATATACGGAACCTAGCTATTTTATCTATTTACCTGTCATGTATAAACAAGATAAATTACCTTATAATGACATTAAAACTGTTAACTTACACTTAAATAAAACTTAAATTTAAAATAATAATAATTTATACGTTTTTGAAGATAGCAAAAAAAGCAGTCTAGCGAAAAAAAAACGTCATCAGAAAACAAGTTTACAAGACAACGGAAGCAATGCCTTTTTATAGACGGAATAGCCATCGCGAAATGAACTCATGACTCATATCATATGTTGGGACTGGTTAAACGAAAATCAACGTTATGGTTAATATTTTATGATTTAAATTATATTATAAATTATTTTTAAAAAGTCGAAATAATATTTATATGTTGAATATAAAGCTACTTATTTTACCGTTTTCCCCGGAATGGGAATCAAACTCACAGCCGCAGTGTTTATAATGCTAAAGCTGCCCTACTGTAAGACGAGAGCCTAAATCGTCGTTTTATTAATGTAATTCCAGTATCTATATTAGTAATAAAAGATAATATTTTTCTAAAATGATAACAGGAAACAAACGTTACACGTAACGTACTGGCGAGCGCAGTATTCGTCGTCGTTGTGCATAACGTGATTCCAATCGATTAACCTTTAAAGTCGAATGTACATTGAATGTATTGCATTTGATATGTATATATGTACAAATACAGAATATGTAACAGCATTTTTATTTGTTTCATCCAAATACAATATTATGATTTTTTTGAATTGTATCAATAACATTTGCCCTTTGCTTCAGATATAACCAGAAAATATAATCGTGGGATGTTGGAATCATCCCAATAATATGATGATATCATTGTTGACACTTCTCAAATATTAATAAAATTTTACATACTACATAAAATTACCGTTACAATAAAGTGTTAAAAGTGCAACGAGTGACAGAAGACTAAATACACAATTTACAATACTTAAACCTAGTTACATATATTTTAGAACTACTAAAAACGCATTGGTTGCTGCGGTTTCGGCGAACTAGAAATCAGGTCGCACTACATTTTTATTAATGCGTAAACAGAAACACAACCAAAAAAAAAACAAAGCGTTATCAAAAAAATGAAGCTGTTCGTGTGCAAATCATAGATTGTGATCGAAAAAAAAAAAGTGGTAAAAAATAAGGGCGAGCGGTGGTTCATCGCTCCATGCGTTCAAGGTTAGCAGTACCGATCGTGAGTTGCGCACGGGCAGCGTGTGGCCCGAGTCGCCGGCGCCCTCGGCCTCGGCCCCCTCGCGCAGGAACCCGCCGTCGTCAGACGACGAACCCGATGGTTCCTTAGACAAAACCTTCTAACTTACTTCACTACCAAGTTGTAATTTATATTGGACATAAGAGAAATGAGATGAGAGCTATCTTATCGCCCACTACCATTGAAAAGTGAAATCAACTGACGCGAGTGTGGTAAATCGATGTGACCGCGTCCGGCACGCGTCGAGCATCGGAAGGTCATACGAACATCAATCATTAGGATCGGTCAATATACTGAATACGCTATTTATGTCTATATTGGATAACCGAAGAACGGAAACGTTAATTAATATCTATATTTATTTTATACTAGTTGTTTCTTGCAGGTTTGCCCCCCTGATCAAATAAAAATAAGTACGTACGATTAACGAAATGACATTGGTTCCTAAATTCCTTATATTAACCAATTTTTTTTTAAGCTTTATAATATTTCTACAAATGACTTTACGTAGTTATTTTAGACTGTATTCGTTTTGTAAACAGCATACGCAAGTGTTTTGGTTTGGGTGAGATGAGCGCGCGTGTTTCCATGACAACCGTGCAGTTTTCCAAACAAATTGCCAAGCAATGGGTGCATATTACAAATGATCACCTGCCAATTGATGATGAATGGGAACATCGCTACATAATTCGCTTGATGATGACCCAATGGTTTTCTGTATCTTCTATTAATGACTAATGACACTATACAAGATTCACTAATATTTAAGTCTTAAACAGTACTAAGCCCTTTCCATGTACGGTTGTAATTGAAACATGGTAAAATTTTGTATAACATGAGTATAGCACGACATGAGCTGGTGGCACATTCGGCGGTCCCGTACTAGTGCTCCCGACTGTTTGGCGTCGATTGGCAACGTGCCTCGCCACCCAAACAATGAGGGTGATCGCGGCTTGGTACCGTCTACCGTAGAAATGCTCGGCTAATCGATATGATGTTTCCGTTCGAATCATTCTTCAAATGGAAACACCTGCTGCTTTGTTAACACTGTGTTTCACATGTAGGAGGATAGGCAGAGAGAACCTAGTGTTAAGACCTAGTTTTCCGCCTTAATTTTCTAAACATAGAACGGAGCTCAACACCACGCTTTATCTTGATATCAGAGCAGGCAAAAAGAATCCCCCGAGTGGTCATCGAAACCACAACCGTCGCGTTTCCATCTAAACACTGTGGCACTGCGTCACTAGGGCCACAAAACACATGTTTACCTATAAAAAAAAACTTAAATCTAACAAATAACATGTGAAAAGTTAATTCAATTTGTAACGGTTTGCAGTGCGTGTAGATCGAGCGAGCGCCACTTCCGCGTACGAATTGGCAAATTGTCTCTAACAGTCGCGAGAGTGATGTGTCCATTGACCCGATTGAAATAGATTAGTGGCTGGCCAGTACACGCCTCACGAATGCATCGTATAAATAAATAGCTTTTGCATACAAAATTGCTTCAAGAAATTGAAATATATACTTTAGAGCATTCATTAAATTGAAATACCTATTAGTTATTCAAATGTTTTTTTGAAGAATATATAATTTCCAAAACTATTTCTAAACTTTTAACATATATATTAAAGTGTTCTTTCTGTGGTAGCTACAATAGCACTGTGGCATCACACAGGAATGCATCTGTGAAGTCTCAAAAACTTGCTCCACTTCGACGCGTCGCTCACACGATACAGGAATAATGTGAAACGTACAAAACTGAAAACTTTTTCACATTCTATATTAGTACATACTACTACTATTATTCTTATTTATTTGTAGTAAAAAAAAGGATTTATAACTTGCTGTTAAATACGTTTCAACTAGTTTTATTATATAGATCATACTAACATATTAAAAACGGTTTGTTTATTGATTTAAGGTTGTTATTGATAAATGTAAAATGTCACAGACAATGTTAGCACAATATATCTTAAATTCAATAGTGCTTAATGTATTTAAGGAAGCTTTCTTGCTTATTTGAAAGCCTACAGCATTGACCCTAGATATTTAACTCATAAAGTCCAGAAGTACATACCCTGGCTAGTTTGTTGGGCGTCGGCTGAAAATGCGGTGTGGGATACCGTTGGCCGACGAGCTCGGGGTTGAGTGCGAGGATCGCATCGATCTCCAGTTCCTTCCCTTTCGTTTCATTTCGCTCGTACCATTCCACTGTAACCGAGCGCGTCTCGAGGTTTACACCTGAGACTACTGCACAGTGGATCCGGCCTGGAAGAAACATACAACACGGTTAAAATATGCAATTTACCATTCAATCTAGAAATAATCGAGTTAATATTAATTGAATGCCAGAATTTAATCTTTTATAATAATCATTTTTCCAAATAACTTAAATGTAATGTTTAGGGCTCTAGGCTAATGAACCAGTTAATCATCTTCAAATTATAGGCGCTTCTTGGCCAATACTTCGTCAGCTTAAACATTTCAATTGCGACCAAAGACATATTTTAATAGTTTTTAAATAATTATATAACCATTATTAAGGATAGCTATATAAATAGTCATCGATTCCAAAGATCCAGTAAGAAAACTATACCGAACCCTTGTATTACCATTAGCATACAAACTTAAAACATAAGCATTACCGTACAACATCTGTTGAAGTTGAACACGTTGGTTGTCTGCAGGGGGAGCTGAGACTAGACGCATTAATTTTAAAGCGTATATGAAAATGAATCGAGGCAATTTAGGCAATAACGACGAGAATGTGAAACATACAAGTTGTTGTGCTTCACAAAATATATATACTCTTTATTAACATAAAATTTGCGCCCTGAGCTTATACAACTTTGTATACTTACTGGGACGTAAATTTTGAATGATTAATACCCTAACTGTATATCATAGTATATAAAGTATATAATTCATAGTATATAATTTGAATTTTATATACGCAAAAGCCGTATAGAGGATTTGTAAGCAACTAGTAACAGTACGTTAAGTAAAAAGTCAATTGTATAAATATTCTATACAATTTCGGCTCATCAGTTCAACTCTCACATTACGATCACGAATAAATGCAATCAATGCAAACGACCTACATGACTATTAATCGATGCATCGCGAGCGCAGCATCAGGTGCAATGTGCATCACATCTTGTGGACGGTGATGCAACACATTGCGTAACTATTCCAAAGAGGATTATGTTATAGTTGAACAATATCGTATTACTGGTAAAGTGAAGCGTGAGAACTTATTGATTCGTAAGATTTAGGATATTAATCTAAAAGTACGTAATGTGTGGTAGAGCATAAAAATGTTTACAAAAATACTATAATATCAATACAAATCCAACTAAATGTATAATAAGAAAATAACCTTCATCCAAGAAAAAAGAAAGCTTAGATAAGATAAGCCATAGACTTCAGCTAAGACTGCAAGCGCACACAAAGCGGCACAAGGTCACTGACCTCGGGCAACTTGAATCTGACGTGCGGAGCCTGCGGCCCGCCACGGATCGTCTATTATAGGATGTAAACAAACAAAGTGAAAGGGCATCCATCAAATAGATGAAAATATATGGAGGAGAGTAAATGACAAAGAATCAAAGGAAGTTCAAAGGAAATTATATATTTATCATTGTACATCAAGAAACGTAGTCATCTTGAAAGATTGAGGATAACTTCAGATTCGACCACTTGCAATCATATATTATTAAAAGAAAAAAACATAAAATCTAACAAATAACATAAAATCTAAAATACTGTACCTTGTAATAATGACGGAAAATGTTATACTTATAATAGAACTTAATATGAACAATTTCTTTATAATATAACATAAAGAAGTTATATGTGAAAAGCCCGATACCAATATATCTATCTCTTTACTGTTTCACCAAATAGAACAAGTTCTCATGTTATTATAGGTACCTAGCCCAGAGACCTAAATTTGAAAATATCAAGTACGTATAATAAAAACGATTTTCTTTATAGAAAATTCCCAATAACAAAACAAAAGTACCCACCTACTGACACACTGAACGTGTTTGGTCAATGCCGAATGTATTTAAAGATAAGAACACCAATTTGTCGACCTTGATAAGAACAATTTCTATCGGAACGTCATGTGTCAAATAAAAATGGTGGAAGGCTATACAAAACGGGAGCGCTATTCACGTCCAACAATAAATTGGCCATACAAAGGTCTCAATGAAACTACGAAGTCATTGTAATTCTCCTATATTATTAAATTCTGTTTTTGTTATTATTTTACATAATCTAGTACAATCAACCATTACAAGGTAGATTTTGTTATGACATGCGAAATTTCCCTAATATTTTGTTATATTATCATTAATTATTAATCATATTCAATAATCAGTCTTGCTTTAAAATAAATGTACGAGTATAAGCATTAGGTTAATATTCATTGAAATGAACATCATGAAAATAAAATATTTCTATAGATAATAAATCAGCAATCACTTTTTATATCCACACATTGCATAGACGTTATATTATATATACTTTTTTAAAAGCCAAAAATCGGGTACCGAAGTGGCTTAATGGGAACGGAGTGTCTTAACACAAGGTTACCAGGTTCCCTCTGCCTACCTTGCTATGTACATCGATAATGACAAAATATCAACGTTCATCAAGTGCCTATAATAAAGGACTGCCAAAACGAATGCGGCAAAACGCCAATATCAAAAGCAAAGCAAAGCGAAGTTATTGAGCACACATCCATCACTATGGCAACTCGACGCAAAAGAGCGAAAGTGGAACGAACGGTAGAGTAGAACAAAACAACGACATACTTGAAAAAAATGATAGTAAAAAGTGGTTAGCAGCTACAGTTACGTAGTCATACTAGCGGAGACACGCGGCGTTGTCTTATATTAAATAAAATGTCAATTTTAGAGTCTACTGATAACAAGAGAAGACTAATTCGTCGGAGTTTTGACTGTAAATAAAAAAAATTAAAAAAATACTTCGGCTAGTTTTGGTAGCATGTACTGCGTCAACAAGTTCTAAAAAATGTCTGAATCACAAATATAACATTGAACTATGTGTCAACTTCAAAAGATAACTTTGTTTTGAAGATGACACATTTATAATTTTGAGATTTGTTCCAAAAGAACATTATTTCTCATCCTCCTTTCACTACACTATGACTGGTTTTGTACTATACGAAAATACGTCGCCAATATTTATATCAAGCCGTTCAAACGAACAAACTACTTGTATAATAATATTTACATATATCTGTACTTACTATTGTAGACGGTTGATTGAAACTTACAATAGATATTTTTTGTACAAACTATTTTAATATGATTTTAAGTTGAGAAGTTTTCTGTCACTGAATCATGAATTGGCTTCTTGGAAACGGAAAATTTAAATGTAATAAAATTAAGTTAGTTACCAAAGTTGATTTTTGTGATAAAAAGAGAGAGACAATCGTGCCGCTGTGTCATAGCGTCTAACTGTGATCCCGATGGTGGTGGTTTGATCTCCATTCGGGGAAACTATTATATATTTAAATTATATTCATGCCTCGTCCTGTAAACGAATCGCGGCGTTGATTTCCGTAAACTCAACACGCAATGTCTCGAAAATCGGGCAGAATGTGGAGAAAAGAGTGTCATAACATTGAGTTCCTTCTGTTAATCCTGTACACGGGCAAAAACGTGAAGCTGTTTCAACCACGAAACTTCGAGCGAGATGATCTAAGTCCGTTCTTGACCCATAAAACGCGTTGAGAACCAGATTGCCAGTCGTAAATGGTTAAAATAAGGAACATGGTAACATGGAGTTTCATAAAGCTTATTACTTCATTTTAAACAGCCGCTATATAAATCATACTCGCCACTGTTAGTAATAAAATGAACAGAGATGTTCCATTCATATTTAACATTTTAAAGATATTTTCTTTTGAAATTTTAACTTTAACCTACTATGAATACGTATGAGATTACGTTATTCTTATTTTTTAATTTTTTATTTAAATAACAAATAATTTCTATAAAATAATATAATTCTGTTAAAAAGTAACCGCAGTTTTCAATTACGGTGTCAGTTCCTCACGACTAGAAAGTACAGTGGGAAATATGGTTCTTATAGAAATATAATAAACAATACTTACATCACTATAAAATATTAGCTTGAAGTAAACTCATTTAGTAGGGGAAATATATTTTAACATAGCATTGTGAAAAAGGCGATAAGTTACTTTATATTATAGAAGCGTAATACAGAAAGTAAACTGAAAATAGTTTAAAATCATTCATAGTAAGGCTTCTTTTACAATTAAACTGGCGGCAGCCTTCGACTTCCTCGACTATAGGGATATAGTAATTTTAAGAAATCGCCTCTAAGTACCTCCCCACATTCCCCAAGGAATCTACATACGCACATAGCAACGTAGGTTAGCACATAGGACGATAGGCAGAGGGAACCTAGGAATGTAGTGTTAAGACACTCCCTTCCCACATAAACACTTCCATTCCCCACCATCCGCCATTCAAACTTAAATGCTAATTTGTTTATACAATTTGTGCACACAATATCTGATTTGCAATTAGGTATCCAACTCGTATGTGTGTTAAGAAATCCTTTACTAAGCGTACCTACATGTTTACGATAAAATCTATACATCAAGATATACGTTAAATCATTACATTAATTAATGATTTCAACAGGCAAGTTGAGATTACCGATCTAAAGCAATATATAAAGTTGGGAATAAAAGAACGTTATAATGTGTATACTTATATTATTGTATATTGGCAACAAAGAACTTTTAAATCCATTTGTTATTAGGAGTTCAAACTTCTATGAACTAATTAAGCAAACAACAAAAATACAAAAGATAGCAAAGACAAAATTGATAAAGCAATATTTGATATTAATTACAATATGACAGTGATAAGAAAAATGATGACGCCATTTATCTTAAAATGCAGTAACTGCAATCAGATAAGCCACCGTTTACAATGATAATAAAAATCATTTGTATATGTCAACCAAATACAAACATTCGTATTTTAAATATAAACGTGTTATATATTAACACGGTAAAACATATTTCCCTATTTATTTTGCTTTGTTTTTTTGTCATATCTAGCTTCATGCTTTACGCATTTAGGTTCGCATTTAACATGGTAAACAGAGGGAACCTAGTGTTAGGACACTCCCCTTTCCACTCTTAAAGACATTCCGTGTGGACCAGTATAAAAAGAAATAACTCATTCAAAAGAGCTAACAATAAGAGCTATAGCTGATAAAAATGATAAAAAAAAGCTATTGTCAATTTTTATGCAATTTCTATGAAAAATAGAGAGGGTAAAAGGCTTAGGCACTTCAAAAGTGAACATCTCATTTCCCAGATCAAAGTTAACGGGCGTCGAGTCGGTTTTCAGTTTTGCTCGCGGGCCGTGTCATTGACCCGTTAACGCATCGCTTTGAGCTAATTATAATACGCTGGTTGTTACTTGTGCGATACCAACTTACGTTCAACGTTTGAGTTACGTATGTTTCTATGATAAAGATTGACACCGATTACAACATGATCTTTTTTATACTAATTTAATAATTTATTTATTATTTGAGTCGTAAAACAGTAAGTTCCTTTTATTTCCCGATCCCGTAGGATTATCAATAAGTCCTCTCTAAGTGCTTGCTCACATTACGTAACCTTATTTTTTTAGCTTCACACTGTATCCCACACATACAGGTAGGCAGAGGGAACCTAATGTTAAGACACTCCGATCTTCACCTTCCGCCAATTTCTGACGGCAACGTGTGTTGAGTGGCGGAACTCAACGCCGCACTTTTCCTCATTACTAGAACGACGAAATTAAAATATGAAATATTTTATTTCTTCAATTTGGAGTCGAACCCACAATCTGTCCCGTTTACAGTCGTAGAGTACTTTTATAGTCCTGCTGCACACCTAGTAACCTATATATTTATAATTTTTCTGTACGCAGCTGTAAAAATATATAAAAAGAACAATTACCACACTATATTTAAACAGTGTTTCAATATGTCCAAACAACGCCATTCACAAATTCTACTAGGTATATTATAAAAATCACTCGACAGTGAGAGAGCGGCTGTAATATAAAAGTACCACTAGCTACGAGCTGCAACTCAGTGTTTAATTAATATATCAAAAGAAAACCTGGTCGGCGAAGCTTCTCACGGCCAAGTTTACGTTCAACTAACGTACACAACAAGTAATCATACCATAATTACGTATATTTATATGTACTATGAGAGAGTAGAGCCATAAGGAAGTAAAGTGGCTGAGTAATATTGAAAATAGTAATGTGTAGAGTGGCTTATTATTATGAGGGCCGTCGTGGCGCAGTCTGGCTGTAAACGCGACGGTTGAGGGTTCGATCCAATTCGGTGGAATGATTGTTTTCACTCAACTACCAACTGCCACTTAACACATACACATTAGCCTGAAAGTGTGCAACGGAGTCTTAAACTCTATCACGCATACCAAATATACTCTATACAGGATACGCAGGATACAGCGTGATACTTATTATCGTATTCTAGTAATTATTTCAATTACTATTACAAACCTCATAAATAACTCACTTCGGATTTAGTGAGAATTGTATTGGACCGATTTATGCGTCAAATCACGTGACTATTGACATACATTCTGAAATGACGTTTGCGGTTAACGCTGACTAAAATATGTATTTTACTCTTAGATTTGCTTTATGTACGTACCGTTTATATTGTTAAATTACTATATGTGTTACACATTTGACCCAACCATTTTAGTATGTGAGAGCTATAAAAAACATATTTTGCGATTATAGTAAAAAAATATATATACTTATAGTCAAAATATGAAAATATACAATATTTAATTTCCTCGTTCTGGTAACGAGGCAAAACGGGGAGTTGCGATCCGCCACTCAACACGTAATGCCTTCAGAATTAGGCGAAAAGTGGGGGACGCAAGTGTCTTAACACTGCGTTCCCAGGTTCCATTTCCCTACTCTGTGCTGTATTTAGGACACAGCGTAAACCAAAAATAATAATATAAAGTATAGAATAATAAATTTGTAACATATTTTAGTTATTTCATTATAATTAAGATAATGTTCACCTTCAGTAAATACTCATAATAAAATCTACAAAATTTACTTGGTAATTTTAATAACCCTTTTAAAATATCTATTCAAAGTTTCTTTTTCAGGCTCTTCATTTCGTATTCGAATAGTATTGAAATAAACATAAAAAGAACTTTTAAGAGCACTTTAACTTTTCATTGCAATCAAAGGTTACGCTCGTGAAATGGCGGGCCGTGCAGCTTTCTCAGATAACAGCTTACCGCCTCGGGTATTACCTAACTCGATCAATTGAGGTGATTGATAAATCAATAGGTTAACATAAATTACTTGCCATATCCAAAAGAAAGTTATAGAATAATACCTACCTAGCCAGGTATAAGAAACATTGGTATATAATTTTGTATGTTTTTTTTGAGTTCACGCTGTATTTCGCATATAGCAGGGTACGCAGAAAGAGAGATTGAACGCTCCGTTCTGTCACAAGCTTTGTCTTGCCAAAGCTGACCAAATGTGAAGACAATTCATTATTCCTCATTGGGATCGAACCCGCACATAGCGTATACAGACAACTGTGCTACTGAGCCACGATAGCCTCATGTTAAATATCTAATCTAGATAAGTAAGAGAGCGGTAATAAAATTTGGCTTTATTTAAGAAAATTCTTTTATTAGATACATTAAACAAATTCCATTAGCACAGTTTAAAGAAATGTAAAATTCTTAATAAACCACTTGTTCAGCATTCGCAATTTCGCGAGACGACCGTGGCATACTTACATGAGTGGATGTATTTAATTAGTTAATTACATATTCTTTATATTTCAACCTTTCTGTTATCAACATCATATTATTAATTAATATTCAACAAATAAATAATAAAATTTCTATAATAACATTTTTTGTATAGCTATAACAGCCTTAGTCCTCTCCTTATTTCACAAAAAAAATCTTTAACCCACTTAAATATAATAACCAAATTTTACGAGTTATTTAAAGTGAAAGAGAAAAAGAAGAAATTTAAGTGTCGAATAGAGAACTAATACTAACATAATTTAATTATTAATTTAATACATACGTCAATAATTCCCACCACCCTGGCATTGCAACCTTAACTTAATGTAATAATAGTACTACAATGCAGGAGATAGGTATAGGAAGCCGTAGGAAAGCTAATCACTACCCTTTTGCGCTCATTGTGGATTTCCGCCGCGAAGCACTGTTGGTCCTTGTATGAGATTATCAATTCAATATATAATTTAACTAGAAATTATTTGCTCTCTCAACAAATACGCTTAGAAAATTATATATGAATATTCAAATAAACAGAACATAAATTTATTATTAAGCGATTCTATGATTGTTTTGTAGCGACACTTACTTTTTCTGCATGTCAGGATAAATAGAAAGAACCTAGTATAAAGACACTCCGTACCCCACACGCCGCCCAAATTTCGAAATATTCCGTGTGTAAAAATCCACGCCCTCTTTGATCTTGCTACCATAGCGAGGCATATTATTTCAATTAGGAATCGAACCCACAACCGTCGGGTTTACAGTGAAATGGTCCATTACAGTAATTTTCAAGCCTTAATTAGAGGCCATCATGGCGCAGTAGTACAAGGATGTGTTCATTTCTTCGCTCTGACCAAAACCCAGCGTTGAGTTCCGCCACTCAACACATAATACCTTGAAATATTCGCCGGGCAGTGGGAAACGGAGTGTTTTAATACTAAGCCTCTGCTTACTCCGCTGTATGCGGGATACAACGTAAAGACGATATAAAATCATAGAAGCACACATGTTGTTTGTTCAGGTTTCGGTCGAGTACATTTCACATTATTCTACAACACAATTCGTTTTATTTATAAAGATTACTTAATATTTGCTAATACTTTGCAAATTATATAGAAGAACCACAATATACATAATTACGAAGCTAGCTACTCGTAGGAATGTAGTATTTTTAGTATTAGTATTGAAAAGGTTTTTATGTATTTATAATTTACAGATATCAATTAAATTAATTACCTACTTTACCACACAAAAGCTTTATCTAAGATAATAAATTATAATACACAATAATACAGTTCTTATATTACCATCATATATATATATTATATTAAATAAACATGTATTTTTATACATACATACAAATAAATATATACGAACATAGCATTGTAGGTGAGTCATAAGAATACCTATCGACTATACTACCACCCACGAAATGCATTCTCGAATGGCAACATTATTGCATTTGCAACGCAATTTCTAGTACCCACTCATATTTTGCATACGTTTTGAATCATTTGTATGTTTAACATATTTACTTTGGTTTAGTAAATAATTTAATATTTAATACCCTGTCCAAGGCCCGGCGGAGCTCATCGGCGCATGCAAGTTCGAAAGGCTTTTGAGAGGAAATTTATAAGGAGAATTTATATAATACAATATTTTAAAATTTACACAAAATGTATAAAAAAATCACTGCTTTATATCAACCACTATGCACGGATTGTCGCGAATTCTAACCGAAAGCGCAAAACGGAGTGTCTTAAGTTCTTGAGAGTTTAAGGAGTGGTTCTTTGCCTGCAATGCTGGAGTATAAAACTAAAAAAATATATAAAATAATCAAAAAGTTGTTAAGCATCATAATATGATATCAATCAAAACGGAGCAATCCAGTTACAGAATTAGGTCAACTTATTTAAACCTGCGAAGCCGTTTTATAATCGCTGATGTATCTAGGCCGTGCTTATGCAATTTAACGTCATGACCAGTGACCACTAGCCGCATCAGCGGTCCTTATACGATCGAACTTGCAAATTCTGGGTTACGTTTTACATATTATTTTTCTTATTTTCAAAAGATTGCGTAAAAAATATGTTTAAAGAAAATATCCGAGTATAAAGATTACTTAAAAAAGAGCTTCATTTTCTGCATATCAGAGTAGACAGAGGGCACCTAGTCTTAAGACATTCCGTTTCAAATCCGAACTTAATTTACGAGACCGGGAAAGCGAGCAGGGAAATGCAAAATAATAAATATACATAAAATAAAATATATAATTATTCCCCCCGAGTGTGGACACATTTACAGTCACACGCTTATTACCGTGTTAATAAAACGAGCTCTTTAATTTCTAAACATAATAACAATGAAACCCTCAAACAGTCAGCTATTTGCGCGAACCCCAAGATATCGCAACGCAAGGTCGGCGAGTAGATTGATGGCAAGATAGAACATATTTATGGCTCGAATTTAATCATTGCACATAAATTAAAATACCAGTTTCAACTAGAGCATGTATCCTTTACTGGATTTACAAAATTATCTGGTAAATTGTAATTGCATGTTTCTTTTTTTTTTCATATATGAAAAAAGCGGGAAAATGTAAATAATTCACTTCTCCGCGTGACCGAAATCAACGCCGCGCTTTGTCCTTTTACCAGAACGAAGAGGAAATGAACACAATTAATTCCCCTGAATGAGATTCGAAGCCAAAACCGTCATTACAGTCAGAGATTGTGCCACTGGCTGCCCTCACGGCATTTATTTACTATTTTAAACTCACATTATTTACACCTTGTTGTTAGTGAGATTGATTCATATCAAGAATTAATAATTACTATCCGAGCTTTTACGTCATTTACAAATCCTGTTCACATTGAAATATTAATGAACATAACATATATAATTATAGTAACAACAGAAAATAGTAAAATGTACGTATGTATCAATACATATTTTGATTAAATAAATTAAACCTCCCAAACGTCCAAGAAAGCGATGATTGGAAGTTGTGGAGCAGGACATGAGTGATCAGCAAAGAGCGATGAGCGTTGAAGGCTATATTATGGAGTAAGTTGAGTCGGAAGGCAGACCCTGGCAACAAAAGCCAGGACTTATGCCAGACACAAGATTTTGATTGAATCCATAAAGAACATGGTTACAGATAAAATAAACAAACATTTTTTTTAATATAAACATAAGCTGCGGTTATCACACTAACACTATATTGAAAGTACCTCTATTTAAAAACATAGACAGCTAATGTGAAAGTGAGCTGGTAAGTTGATATCATGCCTAGGGACACTTAATACGGCATTTCATCTGCACGCACCTTTATTTATACAATAATTCAGATATTGTTTATTATCAAGAAAATAAAATAAAACAGACTCTCCATTACCAACCTTACAATAAGAAGAAAAAAAATAAGAGAAGAAACTACTTAATATTCCTAAAATTACCTTAACATTTAGTGTTTGTTTTATTTAAATAGGTTTATAAGTAAAAATGTTACATCAATGTATCAAGAATTTTGTCTGACATAATAGTCAACTTAGCTTTGAGTTTAGCCACTCAACACGTCTTGAGAAAAAAAGGCAAAAAGAGGAAAATCGAGTGAGTCAGCACTAGGTTCCCTGTACTTCCAATATTACATGCGAGATAAGCACATACCTACTCGTACACGGTATATGTCAAATATTTTCTTTTATTCGTTTCCGCAATTTACTTGAAACGCCGCACGAAATATCCAAGTCAGCTATAAAAGTGCACAGCGCTGTCGTTCTTGCACATAATAATCCAATCATATGTCACGGGTGAAATACTTATGTGCCACTTAAAAACGTATAACTCTAACAATTGGAACTCTCTAACGATCTACAGTTTTATTGTGCCATTTCGCAAATAAAAAACCTGAAAATTTGTAATTTGTTCTGATCTTTTTGATTATCATATTTTTTGTTTAAAAAAACATCAAGAAGAAAATAAATAGGAAGGCAGTTTAAAAAAATTAAACAGTTAAACTGTTAGCAATATGAAAGCAGAGAAAGACTTAAAAAAATATATTTTTTAAAATAGATCTCAAAATATACCAAAACATTCTCCACATTTTTTTAAAGAACCATCTTACATGTCTATAAGTAATATATACTTCATTCGACGTAACGTGCCACCGATTGGCCAGAAAAATCTTAACTTACACACGAAGAGCCTTGAGGTCGCTTATTTAAAGACAACTTCAAGTCTCAACTCGGACCGAGAGGGCGACGATGACATCACACGGAACCGCCACCCACGGCCCTCCTACGGACAAGGCTTGCAAAACCCTCCAGTGGCAGCCTAGATCGTGTTATGTAAGATTTAGAACGACCAAATATTTGTTGAACTATTTTGCAATCTTTGTGCCTTATATATATATATATATATATATATATATAATAAACAACATATTAGGAATAATAAAAAAACCGTTATATTACCACTTATTAACCGTTACATATTTCTCAATATAAATTATATTTAAAAAGTATAAAAAAATAACAACCACTTCAAGTAACAAATGTAAATGAACTACGTACTTAGCGAATACAAAGTAAGCAAACGAAAGTTAACGAGACGCACAGTGAGTGATTCAACGTACAAAATGACAGTCTGAATGCGATAATTGGCATCGCAAACTGCACAATTGAGGCAACGATTTGAGCCGATGGACTGATATGAATCTGGCTGCCTCTTGGAAAGATACACTGCGAATAACGATGTTTCTTACAGTCAACAAGCCATTACCAGTACCTACTTGTTCTTATTTTAATACTCTTGACTCTACAGACACTTGGTCCGTAACCTTTTCACCGTATTATTTTGTTTCACTATCATCTATATTATTTTTGTCTGGTTTATTAATTTTGTATATTTTTTAATTGACATAATAGTTTTCATCTCCATGTGTAATTCTTGCTAATGCTATCGATCGCCGAACTTAACTAATTTAACGACAATACCTAATGGTAAAATATATTATACCAGTATAAATTTTACAAAAAAAACTCACAAACGACAAAGCATAAAATGTATCACAAAATAACATTAAGCATTATCGATTACGAACACACTTGAAAGCAGTTAAAAGGAAAGCAGGCCAAAATGTTAGAGACACATAAAAGGTAGAGTTGCAAATCATTACACGAACTACGCCCTAGTTTCCCTTTATTACGATTACATTGTAAAAGTACAACGACTGCTAGAAAGCATTAGCAATAAATAGTGCAACTTTCAAAATTGACTTACAATTTTAGTAGGATTACTGTAAATAAATAAATTAGCTTTACTCTACTGCTATCACACATTATTGTCGAGACACTAATTTATTCACTCCAATTTTGCAAGTGGCGAATGGCGGAACTCAACGCCACACTTCGTCCACCAGAACTGCATAATGAAAATAATTTAAATATAACCATTAACCCCGAACAAACGAACGTACGACCGTTGCGTACACAGCCAGACGCTATGGCGATGCGCCTCGACGGCCGTAATTTTGTAGGGACCGGAATTACTATCTTTTGCTGGATTTTAGTAAATCAAAGTCAATTAATAGTTCGTACTATATAAATTACATCCTATAGAACATAATAAATAACACATTTATAATTTAATTCATAACTCCTACCCGCATGATTATCATATATAAAATCAAAAGTGCTTCTTAGTCTTAGTTTGAACATATTGCCAAACACTGGAAATACTCATGGATCAATAAAGTCAAATGACGTGCCGTTTCTTTGTGAGGATAATGATAAAATTTATTCATCACGATCCATAATTGAATGCATAATAGGAATATTATAGAATGTCTTATATTTTGGACTGCAACAACTCTTGAACTCGTGCCTATTTAATGTGATGCATAATAATGTTAGTACGTGTATAGCATTAAAATTTACTGCAATACATACCTAATATACTTGTAATTTTTTTAACTCATTATCTCCTAAAAAAATTTAAAAGATAAATTACTAAATAAAAGGCTATCTAAACAATTTTCAATTACCAACATAGTGTAATGTAATACAATTAACATTTTAAGCATATAGCTAAGGCAGTTAATTAGATTTGATAAGAAACAGCCTGAGGAACTGCGCCTACGCGGTAGCAGCAAAGGTTACTACTAGTTTAGTCTCCGTTGACGCAAGGATATCATTTGGGGCCTTAACACTTTCACAATAACATGACGTTTCTCTATATAAGATTTCATTAATAATCTAGCGTATAAATTTTTTTACAAAATCCTTAAAAATATATCGATGGATATCGATTATGTTAAGTAGACGTTGCGTACATTTTTAATTTTATGTCACTTAAAAAAAACATAAATAAATACTTTTTCAAAAAAATATGAATCTAAATGATATTTTATTCTACACTAAAATAAACTTTAAAATTATAAAATAACGATATATAAATCATTAAAATCACAGCGTAGTTGTCAAAAGGAATGTAATTTCTCTATCCTCAAATGAAACTTAAAAAGCTTTCTGCAAAGCTGTGCGATACGAAGTACAAACTGTATAAAATTAGATTTCCACTGCGGTGGAACTGTTAGAACTACGATTTCAGTATGACCTTCTGTGGAAAATAAATCTAAAGCCGAGCTGAATTAATGTCTCAGAAGAATTCTATGCTAAAAAGTTTTCTTTAGCGAAAATGTTGCTTCAAACATTGGCCATGTTTCTGCGTCATTCATGAAACTCTACTTGGGTTTGGCGGAGTAAATTCAATTAAACAAAGCACTAGTTACAAATTGCAATTACAAATGTACTTAGCAGATATTTACAAAAAACATATTGGTACACATCGATGGTCCGTAGGTAAAGTATCGAAAGCGAAAACTCTCACATGTTTCTATTACTCTTTTAAACAACAAAGAAGTGTAGTTTTAATTATTTTTTTTAAAATGTGAACTTGTAAAAACTTTAACATAAACTTATATACCTACTATACATTATAAAAGTTCTTCACTTCGCAAGAACTTTAAAGAGAAGAACAAAACCATGTCCACTATTTTTTTTTCTTCCAACAGTAGCTACAAGAGTTAAAAATAACAAGAATAGTTTCATTGCATTATTGACCAATTTACAAGAAATAAAGTATGGATATAAAACTAACAACTCAAAGCGTGACTGTAAAAATGAAAGCTAGAACGGCTCTTGCTATCGTTTTCTTGTATCTCAAAGAAATACTTAAACGGTACTGCTTGTATTGTAGACACTAAAATATGTTTATGTCTCTATTAAAAGTACTGCCCCACCTTGATTTTTTTTTTATTTTGAGTGTTTTTGTGAAGTGTCTGAAAGAAGATAGGTACGAACACACAAACACTGTGTATAATAGAGTAAAAGAATTTTACCTCGGGGATTGTTTCATTTTTAAATAGTCTGTCCAGACTACCTACAATATATTTAAACCTATAATCATCATTAACTCAAATACATCTTAATTCTAAAAAAAACAGACAAAATAACACACTAAATGACTAAAAATGATAACTAAATACAAAACCAAACATTCACAATAAGGCCGTTCTAAACTCGTGGTCGAGGGAACCCGCTCACCGGTGACTCACGAGCCACGGCACGACCAGTCGAACGACGCGACGCACATACATACGTTTACGTAGGTACCTATAGTACTGCCGACGTGTCATGGCCGCCTTCAAGTTAAACTTTCTGAACTCTTACGCATTGTACACTCGGGAGGAAAATCAAAATGCGACAAATTGCATCCGCCCTGAAGTTTAATTACTTTCTTCAGAAAGCTTAACTTCATGTCGGCCACAACTCATCTATACAAATAAGTAAGTACCTAACTGCTTACGTTGTTTGCTGGCGATTATCGCTAACGTTCGTTATAATCGTATGCTAGTTGCTGGCGAGGGGTCATACACTTGTGGTCTTCTTATCTTAAAACGTTTTTCTTTCATCTGCAGCATTTCATTATAAAGTTACGTGTTTATTAGACAGATTTCGATTAATATTATTATTCATTTCATTTTCTTTTCGTTCTAGCAGTTTTACGCCTTATCTCCCATTTAGTACTTACAAAATAGTACTTACTCCACGCGCGCAATATCTTTTTTTTTATAACATATAAATTTAAACATCAATCGAACCACAACCATCGCGTTTACAGCGGGACGCTGAAGACTGAGCCACGAAACCCTTTAATGGTATAGACCAACTTTTATTTTTCTTAATGGTGGAAAATTCAAATCGATGACGCAACCTAGGCAAGTATCGTGGGCGATAACGTGGTAACTTTATGTTATGTAGCTTATAAGGAAGTGCCGTTGATAGTATCTTAATTTTGTGAGATCGTTTCAACAAAATATTAACGCCGAAATAATAACTTAGAAAACAATAATAGTCTCGTCAAATTGCTATGAATTGGCTTTTTACTGCCGAAACAATATAAAAATACTTGTGATCATAAACAAATAAATATTGTTTACGTTAATCTCGCGTGGTGGGAAGGTAACTTAGAACGATTTTTTCATTCAATTATTATTCGTGTTTTTTCTTACCTTCACGCTGTAGATATTTCGTGTATAACAGGATAGGCAAAGGGAACGTAGTATTGAGACACACAGTTCCTCACGAAAGGCTCAATTTTAAAGATATTGCGTGCTGGAACTCAAAGTCGAAGGAAATAATTCATTACACCAAGTAAATAATAAACTCACAACCATGGCGTTAACAAACGGAAATTGTGAAACGGTAATAATTTTTTTATCCTATATGGAAGATATACTACGAGTTATATTCCGCAACTTCGTTACCGTGGACAGTAAAATGTAAAATGACATTGGTTCCTGTCAGAATTTCCAGTTATCGTTTCCAAGTTTAACAACACGCTTTGGCATTAGATATCTGCAGGCAGTATTGCCAGCTGCGCCTTATTTGTCAGTCGGCTTCTCAATAATGCAAATTGTATTATGTATATATATTAATGATTATAAAGTTCCGTTAAAAGTTGCACTTTGGGTAACCATGCAATAAAAAAAAAGTAAAAATTCTCTACAAGAATCTATAACCGGATATTACATATAAAATACATAACGACGAACTATATTCTGTAGCAATTCCAATGGACCGTTGCCAAAAAAGGATACCCAAAGTATTATTTTATATAGGTCAAGAATGCGATAAAACGGCAGTAGAGTTTCAATCGATGTAATCGTCTAATACTCCTACGTTTTTAAAAATCTTGACTATCGTCTCATTTAGGTAGGGACGTTACTAAGGTGGTTTTAACCGAAGCGAAAACCGAAAGACGTTCTCAAATCCGCGTATTTTTTTATGTTTATACTCGAGGTTTTTTTTTAATAAAGTAGTTCGATTTTAATAATCCTTTTCCAGAAGTGGTCAAATAAAAAATATGGCAATTGGTTCAACACACTTATAGTAACTTGTTTAGTTTTTGAGCTATACAAATTATAATATTTGAGCTTTCATTTTTCCTATTTAGTAAGACAAGGCTTAGAGGTTCCAGCTCGGTCAGACTTAGAGTCTACAATAGCATTGTTTGACCAGTTGTGCATGTCTTCTATTATAATCTACGTTTACCAGTAAGTACCGTTAATTGGCCTTTTAATGTCTACGAACATTCTTTTTTATCATTTAATTAAAATAAATATAACAAACTACTATGTTGGACAGTACACACTTTTATATAAAGTGACAAACATACACGTTGCTATGGCAACGCGTATTCTACTCGTCAAATGGTTCTCCGTTGTGTTTTAAAATTTCAATAGAATATTTTTGTTTATATCCCCAATACATATTGCTAAACTAGGTCATGGTAACTGGAGCTTACCCAGTTATATAGTTATATATAATCTTCCTTAAGTATAAAGAAAGTCCAGTACAGGAAATATATACAGTATATTTTATTTCGATTGAATACTATTTAGTAAAGAATGGAGATTTGGTTCTCTCAACCCACAATAACATTATACTAAATTAAGAGTAAAAAAAATCTACATGGCCTCCGCATAGCAAAACTATTCATAACTCTACATTAATGATATATTAACGATAACATGGCCTATAAAAAATGTTAAAATGGGCCTAAAAGTACAAATGAAATGAAAGCTGTAAAAATAAATCTTTGCGTTACGAATATACAAAAACTTCTAAATCACTTATAATCTTATTAAAAACTAGTGGACCCGGACGCGGCTACGCCTGTTTGAACTATAAGAATATTTATAGTTTTCAATAGAATTAGTAAGAAAATATAAGCTTAAATAATCAAAAAGAATAATAAGTAGAGACATATTCTTAGAGCTGAGTTGTTGAAATGAACCAACAAAAGAAGTAAAAGTAATTGAAGGATATTCTTAATATTAGAAAAAGTACCTAAAGTTTTCCGCGTACATTTTGCCTGCGTACATACTCGTAGATGTCGACTCTATGAAATAAGTAAACATTTTTCTATATTAAGTAGGTTAATTGTTGCGAGCAATATGAAATAAAATAAGAAGAGAACCAAACTGTTATTTAAATAAATTATAAACAGCAAATAATTACATAAAAATTAACAATAGTTCAAAAATGTATGAAAATTTATAAAACCGTCAACGTCATCTGCCCGTTCGCGTCGGTCATACTCATACTATGCTGCCCGAAGGCTAGGTCATTTCGAATCAGTCTTATTTTTTTATTAGAATGTTATACAGTAAACTATAATTTCAATCTAGATAAAATGCTAAAAGTGACTATTATATTTATTTTCATAAGGATGAATATCAAAAGGTCCCGGTAACGGTCGCGTAGCGACGACGGTTGTTATTAACATGGCGGAATAAATTGCATGTCAAATTAGAAAGTATTTTAATTTATTAGTACATATGTGTAATGTAATGTTATATATGCCTATAGCACTTCTGAAGAATGCAGCTTTCATACAAAACAAAAACAAAGTAAATCGAATCAGTAGATCCAGAGATCTTAGCGTTCAAACAAACAAACTCTTCCGCTTTATTATATTATTATATATAGTATAGAAGTATAGATATTTCATAATTAGTAACATATTATTTGTATTTGAACTCAATTATTGAATAAACCCTATCCCGATGCGACCTTGATGTTGCAGTTTATTATCTCGCGCATCGCCATACCATCTATATTGACAGCTTCCTGCGCTCGCATTAAATGAAAACGTGGATAAAGCAAATATTAACATTACAGTACCAGTGGGCGTTATACCTTATAAAGCATTGAGTAAAATTGTTATTAATATATTTTAATTTGTTATAAATATATTTAAATTCAATTAATAGTAAATAAATATATTCTTATTCTCCTACAGGAATATATTTATTAAAAAAATCAGATCCATGCTGTATCCCGCCACGGCAGGGTAGCCAGACGACACCTAGTGTTAAGACACTCCGTTTTCCGCTATATTTATTTGTATGTCATATAAATTATTCTGACTGTGAACGTGACTGTGCTGGGTTCAATACCTACTCGGGATAATTTTCTCTGGTAGACGAAATGTAGTATTGAGGTTGACACAACAGCGAAAATTCAGCGAAAAATAGTTGTCGCGTCAAGCGTGAAATTGTTTATTATATATATTGTTATTATATCATATTTATAATTTCTATTTTGGATATATGCGTGCAAATGAATTCAAATTGGTTGTCTTGACTCTATTCTTACACGTGGAATTTTACTCTGAGAGCCGAGAGAAAAGCACCTACTATCCACTTAATAATTATGATTTCTAAAATAATTTATGGAATGGAACTTGTTGAACAAGCGGCCTGGCCGCGGCTTCGCCCGAGGATTTATGTTGTACTAAAGTATTAGAATGTTTAAAAGTCCTCCTGACGAAATTAATGTTTCATTCAATAATATGTTTTATGTCTTATCAAGATACTTTAGTACCTACCATTTGTTGACAATAGATAGCGTTACAAGTGTCTATTTCTAATATCTCAAATATGAACTTATTAAAAACTTAAATACTTATATCTTTTGATAGAGTAAAGCGATATAAAGAAATAAAAACTAAAACCTTCTCAGAGTTCCTTATAATTTTTATGTATAAAAGTTGCTTAAATTTGTTGTGTACTTTTTACATGATACATGTTCACATAAACAGACATGTACAGAAACGACTTTTCCACAGATTTATTATAAGTATAGATTATACTTTAATGATAATATTACTTCTATTTTTTGCAATTTCGAGTTAAAATTTTCACCATTTTTAATGGAAGCTTCTGAACCAACCAGTAATCAATTCATTACCATTAAAGTTTATGTATAAGTAATTAAATATACACCGTCGAGACGCACGCGCAACCCAAACCTTATATGGGCGGTCAACACAAGGCCACCTTAGTGGCAGTTAAATTGAATAGTGAAATACATAAAAAAAATATATCTTTCAATTATTGCTGATATTATAACTGCTTCTGTTTGAAATCAAGTTTTACATAGTCATCTGGCTTGTATAGCAGGATAGGCCAAGAGAATCTAATGTTAAGGTACTGTCCTCTCTTAAATTTGTTAAAAAATAGTATTGAAAAAAAATACTATTATTTTGAAAAGTGTCTGTCCATGTAAATTATTGTGGATACTACTAAGGACTCAAACCCTACTTAGGAAAGTAAAAACATATAATTTAGGTTCTTTGTTTTGAGAATTCACAGCCCTGTAAATGATTGAAGTGAGAGTGACAGCATTTGATTTCATTTAATTTGTAAGATTGATGGTTGTGGATCAACCACTCCTTACTCAGAGAATTAATTGTTTCATCCCTGCTCTAAACAAAGTGTGGGGTAAATTTCGCAACCAAGTATGGAATGTCTTGAAATGCGATGGTAAACAGAGTGGAATGTCTTAATAACCTAAAGTTATTTCAGTAGAATCAACAACTTAAAAACAATAAAACACACAATGCTCACATTCCTGAAAAAGACAGTTTACTCTATGTTCCGAAAAATTTTGTACTTCTAAAAACTACAATAGGATTTTTTAATGACATTACACAATTATTAAATAATGTCAATTGTACATGATTATATCTAATATAAGTGGACCCGAACGCGGCTAAGCCCGCTTGAACTATATGAATATTTATTTAATACATTTATGAAATAATTTTCAGTTTTACAGAAATGAAATACATGAAATTATTTTAAGTCACATTTACAGACACTGCTTGAACCTAAAATTCCATGAATATATCTCTTTATTACCTTATTTATATGTATCACCTAATTACTTTCTAATAATTTCTAAAGGTTTTTTCCTTATCTATATTCATTTCTTTATCTTATCATAATAGTAAAAGGGCACATCCACAATGTTACATGTATGTTGTGTTTTCTCATATATTTATAACTTCTTTGTATGCCTATGCACTTTATCAAAATTACAAATTTAATTGTATTTTCTTTGTGCAGTAAAGTGTTTTTGATTTGATTTGATTTGTATTGTAAATATATTTAAGTAAAAAGATAATAAATAGCTGAATGTGATAGTTGAGGTTTCATATTCCAGGGAGAATGGTTTTTTTTTGTTTCCCCCTTTGGTAAGCAAAACATTGTATTAAGTGCCACCACTCAGCGAGCAATTCGTCAAAATTGGATAGTGCATCCCCATGCATAACAATAGATTGTCTTAACACTAGTTTCTTCACACAGCTTAAAATGCTTTGTAGGAAGAAGATTAAAGCTATTTTTTATAAATATGTTTTCATATTTATCAGAGAGCATCTATTAGATGATGTTTAATAGATAAAAATATATTACCTTTTCAGTGTCAAATTAACATGTGTTACAAAAACAATATTCTGCACTTGAATATTTTTTATAAATAAGAGATACAATTGTATGTATTATTGTAATAGTTAAATTAGAAACTAAAAAAACGAAGTTTAGTTTAAATTATATTAATGAACAATTGTAAGACCAAAATATAAAAAAAACTAGTTACATTTTATGTTTAATAAGAATTGTGAAGATTTATTCATATTCATAAAGTATTTAATTAATTTTTATGCTTAACTATAAAATCAAATAAAAATAAGCAGTCGTAGAACACGTAAACACAAAATTAAATTCTTGTTATAAATGGGTTTAAGTAAAAATGATTCATGCATTCAGAGACCATGTGAATAACTTAAAAATAAAGAAGTGTAAGGCAGATAAACATTTAAATGCTGAGGTAATCAAAAGTATCAAAAACTGATAACATAACCAAATTATTAATGGAATATAAACCGTCGTTGAACTTACCATCTGTTCTTTTTATATTGACGTTGATCCCGGCCTGGATTTTTACAGAACCGTCATCCATTTTTGCACAATTTTTACGCACCACATACACTAAATAACATTATTTCGCAAGAAACCAATTGTTTAAAAATAGTCTAACACATTTGTAAATTGTGAGAACCGGTGAAAATTACAAATAAATTTCTACACCCAGATTGACAGTTATATCGAGCTAGCTACACACTTCAGACTGGAACGTTTCAAATTTGTTTCGGTGTAACAGCCAAATTAATTACTTTTTATTCTCGTTACAATCAATCGAAATTAAATTCATTAGTTTTGCAACCCGTTCCGCCGATGAGAAAAAATGATAGAAATATTTATATTATTTCGGTTATAACACGAAATACTAAAAATATCAGGCAGAACTCAACGTAATGCATTTCTAATCTAAACGATTACGTAGTATTGCCATGTTTCTACGTAGTGACTAGTGAGGGAATATGTTAAATAGATTTTAAAAAATAATTCCAATTATTTTGAATAATACTAATAATTCATAATTTGTATCTATTTGTTAATACATAAAATAACTTTAATAAATATTTATTTCAAAATGTTAACCAAAAAAATAGACACAAGCCCAATGTCTTACTTGCTGTTTTATATAATATAAAAGGAAAATAAACAATAAATAATTTAATTTTTACAATTATTTTTAATTATCGCTGTAATAATTTCAGTAAATTAAAAGCTTAAAAATATTTTATCAGAATATCCAAAACTTATACAAAGTATGTCAATGACAGACAGAGTAATCAACCAAAAAATCAGCTTACAGTTCAATGAGTTTTCTATTTTTCTAGGAAAGTAATGGATTCCGAATATAAATTGTCGCACAAAGCCAAAAAACGAATAAAGGAGGTTAAAAGAAAAGCCCGACCAGGTATGACTAACAGCAATTGAAGTATGTAATGTAATAATTAATTACCATTTATTTTCATAATTACCAGTAATATCTAATCAATATTTTTAAAATCTAGCATACATTCCTAACACATTATATTGAATATTATGTAGTATATATTATTTCTCTCTGAATAATTCTATACTTCCAATGTTCTATAAGAATCTCGGGCGTCATGCGTTTCGCTTCGCTTTTCATTGACCTCGAAATACTTAGTTTTCGTATCGAGCCGCAAAATGTGTATAAATCTTCTAAGAATGTGATCCTAAAAGTAAAAGAACCATCTTTGTATCATTCCAGAATTGGCTGATAAATACCAATGGACAGCTTTAAAGTATGCTAGTAATTTTGAAGAATTTATTAAATGTAAGGACAATGTTGATAGAATAGACGTAAATGAAGTGAGTCCAGAAGAATTCATAGAGAAATATGAAAAAATCTATAAGCCTGTTGTTATAACAAATACACAGAGTAACTGGAAAGCTAACCATAAATGGACTCAAGATAGATTAGCCAAAAAATATCGTAACCAAAAATTTAAGTGTGGTGAAGACAATGAAGGTTATAGTGTTAAAATGAAAATGAAGTATTATGTAGAATATATGAGGACAGCGACTGATGATAGTCCACTTTATATTTTTGATAGTAGTTTTGGTGAACATCCAAGGAGGAAGAAACTATTGGATGACTATGAAGTACCTAGTTACTTTAGAGATGATTTGTTTAAATACTGCGGGGAGGAGCGGAGACCGCCTTATAGATGGTTTGTAATGGGGCCACAAAGATCTGGTACAGGGATCCATATAGACCCATTAGGTACAAGTGCCTGGAATGCCTTAGTATTTGGACATAAGAGATGGTGCTTATTCCCCACTCAGACCCCTAGAGAAATGATCAAAGTGACGGGTGCGATGGGCGGCAAACAAAGAGATGAGGCTATAACTTGGTTCAAGTTAATCTATCCAAAAACACAGTTAGAGTCTTGGCCTGAAGATTATAAACCTGTAAGCCTAATGTTTTTTGTTTTTTCTTTTCTAACATTTTTTTTATTGAGCTTTTCTTGTAGGTTGCCTCTAGAGGTTGTAGAAGCAGTTCAGCATCTGATTTTAGTAGTGATCTATAGTGTGTAATAGATTTTTTTAGAAAAAAATGCAATTGAGTTCTCAAACTTACATGCAATGTATTGAAAATTGGCTATGCGGAAAAAAGTTTAAAATTGCATTAGTATGTGTGTAATTTTATGCTTTATTATATCAAAAATATTTTAAAAAATAATACATTTATTCATTATCCAAAGTAAAATTTGTTTTTCTTGTGTCATTTAATCTAATCCAAATTTTGTTGAATAAAGTTTTGCATAATTTGCATATTTTAGGTAGAAATTCTTCAGAAGCCTGGTGAAACAGTATTTGTACCTGGGGGCTGGTGGCATGTAGTACTAAACCTCGATGACACCGTAGCAGTAACACAGAACTTCTGCAGCCGTACAAACTTCCCAGTAGTGTGGCACAAGACTGTTCGAGGTCGACCTAAACTATCTAAAAAGTGGGTGAAAGTTCTGGAAGCCAAAGACCCAGATTTATATAAAGTAGCAAGTAGTATGGACTTGAGTCAAGGGACAGGAGTAGCTTCTGATAGCTCGTCAAACAGCAGCTCCTCGAGCAGTGACAGTGATAGTAGTTCTTCAGGCAGTTCTAGTGAAGATGATAGCGGCCAAGAAAGCATCACTGCTCACAAAAAGAAGAGAAAACGGAAAATTTGACCTAGACAATTAAAGTAATAGACAAAATCACAAAATAGATATCACGATATCAATAATTACTTTCGTTTTAAATAAGCAGTTTTGTATTACTAGGCATAATTATTCATGTATTTTATTTACTATATTTTGTTGTTTTAACAATATCTTTTGTTAGAGGACCAACCTTAATATCAATAAAGTTTAATAATGATTTGTATGGTTTTATTTCAATATGTTAATATATTTATAATTATTATGTTGCCTCCTTGAAAGACGTAAACGATAACTATAAGTTATAATAAAACATTAAAACAGAAATATTTAAATGTAATGTAAAACTATGAATATTATAATTTCTTAAATTACATAAAATAATTTTTAATATTTCGTTTTAATAAAAAACAAACTGGAGTAGTAATGTTTAAAAAATACTTATATTTTTAATAGTAATAACCTCTTATACTTAAAATTAAAGTTGGATTTTAAACAACAGCAGATAATATAAATCATTATGTACTTCTAATGTTCTAATTATTATTTCTTTCTATATATTATAATATCAATTATGGCAGCTTAAAATAACAGCTAACAAAATATAATATAACAAATAGTTTATATAAAAAAGTAACAGTAACCCAAGTTCACTCAATACATACATATTTCTTATGTTTTTTTATTATATTATATTTCTATGCATAGTTTAATAAAATATAATCATGCCATAGATGCCACATTTGACCATTACAAAACCGAATAGACATGCGCATCATTAACAATTGACATATTTCATTTTAATTAAAAAAAAACACCCAGTCTATGGTTATCAGCGGCCATTTGTTTTCCGTGCCGTTTCAGAAAATAGTAGACCAAATACAAAAATGTTGCGTTCAGCTTCCCGTTCTTTAGTAAATACATTTAAAAGTACCATCGCCCCTACATCCAGGGTCGCCGTCGTCGCCATCAGGAAGTCTCACGATGGTCCCGTGGAGTCCGATGAAGACTTCGATAACAGGTTAGCCCTTTTTCACGTTATGTAACTCAAAATATTATCAACCTTTTATAATAGATTTTATTCTATTAATCACACTGTTTAAGTGCTGATTCAGAGATGTATTGATGTTTTCCTATTAGATTTATATAAGCATAATTATCCTCTTTGGGCAACATGATTCATGTTGACTTAAAGTAACCATAACAAAATAACTTTATGAAATACATTTGATGATTTAGGAATATTACATTATAAATATTACAATGTAGTGAAAATTTTTAAGATAACGCTTAATAACATACATTGTGATAAAACTGTAATTGTATGAAACATACATATTAGTAAAATAATGTTGGTACAGTAAATTGTCAGACTAATCTTACTTATTTATAAATTATTATGATTCCCAATCATTTATAATATATATATTACATTTTCCTACATGTAAGTGTATGTATTGATTTTGATATAATAATTAATATATTTTCCTGTTATAATATTTTCTTTACCTAACTTCAAATAAATTTTATATTTCAGATATGAAGCCTTCTTCAACAGGAAGGATATTGACGGTTGGGAAATTCGTAAGGGAATGAATGACCTATGCGGTATGGATTTAGTTCCCGACCCTAAGATCATAAAGGCGGCCATGCATGCCTGCAGAAGAGTGAATGACTATGCCCTTGCCATCAGGTTCTTAGAAGCTTGCAAAGACAAATGTGGTCCCAAAGTTGGCGTAATCTACCCATATATTATTCAGGAAATCAAACCTACTCTTAACGAACTGGGTAT
Source organism: Heliconius nattereri (assembly GCA_013403645.1). NCBI lineage: Eukaryota > Metazoa > Arthropoda > Insecta > Lepidoptera > Nymphalidae > Heliconius > Heliconius nattereri. The sequence continues at coordinate 4,076,053 of JAAIXI010000229.1, read as the reverse complement.
TGAGACACCAGAGGAACTTGGCTACGACAAGCCCGAGCTAGCATTACAGAATGTCTATGAAATGTAGTGTGATAATAAGATGTAGTGGATTTTAAATAATAGTTATTAATTTTATTTAATTGAATGCTGTACAGCTTAATAACTCCATTGCCACCATCTTAAATGTTGAACACTTGACTGCAAAAGATTATGTGAAATTATTTGTTATTTCATTTGGTCTTACTAAAACATGTAGAGATATTTATAATAAAAAGTATTCAATACAGTAAGTTGTATTTTTTTATATTAAATTAAGAAAATTCTCTTAAGAATTACAAATAGCCAAGTTTGAAGAATTTGGTAATGTTACACATCATCTGAATATAAATGCAGTAGCGGAAGGTTTGATTGCCATTCAGAGTTATTGTTATATATTAGATTAAAATGTTAAAAAAAGGATAAAAATTGTAAGTAGCACCAACATTAAAAAAGTAAAGTAAAATTTAGCTCAGTGAGTGCACAATTTTTTACTAAAGAAAACACACAATAAGGAACTTTTGTAGTAATAAATATTTTTCTATTAATTAACACATTGATTCTTTAATTAGTGGAAATATATTTCCAGCAAAGAGTAGCAGCAAGCTTCGAATTCAGATAGAAAGATGAGTGTCTTGATAATAATATGTTCTCTGTAAAGCTCAATTTGCTCGTTAGTCTGTATTTCGCTATATTGTGACTTATCCAAAGCATTTGATTGTGTGTAGCATAAAACTCTTATCAGGAAGCTTCACCACTATGGTATAAGAGGCATTGCTTTGGATCTTCTCACTTCTTATTGAAGTGATGGGATTCAAAAGGTAAATGTCAACGGGAAACTATCACACAGATCACCTGTAGCATTGGGGGTACCACCTTTTGTACATTAATGACTTACCTGACCTTATGAGAGATATCTGTGAAATGGTGTTGTTTGCAGATTATACATCTTTAGTTTTTAAAGTTAATAGACGACAATTGGAAATTGACGATGTAAACAATGCTCTTTCTAGGATATTACACTGGTTTAGTGCCAATAACTTGCTTTTAAATAGTAGTAAAACTAAATGTATCAGGTTCTTTACTAAGAATGTGCAACAAGTAGAAACCAGGGTTTTGATGAACAATGAGGAACTAAAAGTAGTTAATGAAACTGTTTTCTTAGGTATAACATTAGATGCTAAGTTACAATGGGGTCCGCATATAGAAACTTTATCTGGTAGACTTAGTTCGGCAGCGTATGCTGTCCGTAAGATTCGTCAACTGACCGATGTTGACACCGCGCGTTTAGTATACTTCAGCTATTTTCATAGCATTATGTCTTACGGCCTATTACTTTGGGGCAGTGCCGCTGACATAGATACCATTTTTGTGCTCCAAAAACGGGCTGTCCGAGCAGTCTATAAAATGGGTCCACGGGAGTCACTAAGGAATAAATTCAAAGACTTTAACATCCTCACACTACACTCCCAATATATTTACGACAACTTAGTATATGTGCATAAAAATATTAATAAATTTAATAAAAACAGTGACCTCCATCAACATAATTTAAGAAATAAAAATAAGCTTGCTGTGCCCTTCTCTAGGCTCCATAAAGTGTCTCACTCATTCGTAGGTCAAAGTATACACTTTTATAACAAACTTCCAAACGACGTGGTTAATTTATCACTAAACAAATTTAAAAAAGTTGTAAAGCACAGGCTCTGCCAAAAAGCATATTACTCTATTAAAGATTATGTTCGCGATAAAGATGTTTGGAAATGAGTTGCTCTATTTCTAAGTTAAAATTGTTAATTGTAATTTGTAACAAATTAAAAAGAGTGGCCATGGGTTTCTTTGCCTGGATCTTCTCATGAGCTCAACCATTTGAACGGGCTTTTTTCAAGTCAAAAATTGCACTTTTTTTTTTATTATTTTGTTTAGCATTTTTTTCTACTTTTATGACATGTCCAAGTAAATGTTAAGCATTTTAACGGAATAAAGATATTTTGACTTTGACTTGACTTTTATGCCGAATACAGCGTGAAGCTGAAATAAATAATAAAGAAAATCATTAATATTTAGTACAATAAAAGAATATATAGTACGTAAATACTTTATTTCGAACGATTGCAATATTCACACAGTCATACATTATTTACAACCACAAATCATTGTACTTAACAACAAAATTGTGCTTCATTCCTAAATTAAAGGCGAAACTCCTTCAATACAAATAAATTAAATAAATAAAACAAATAAAGAAGTAACATATACAATAAAAGGTTGCTTGTCTTTTAAATAGAAAGAAAAAACACAATAATAATTTAAAATATATATCATTTTGTACTTTTCTATGACTCCTATAATTATTATAGCTTCGAATATACTTAAGTATTCGTATATTTAAATTACAATATTTTGGACCTAATTTAAATATTAATTACATACAAACGCTAATCTCGTTCAGTTTTCTTATTTCTTTGGATATTGCTATTATATTTCCAGCTTACACAGTCCCACAGAACATTCTATACTGTCGACTTTGTTTTAAATATTAAAAACTTCGATCAGTCCGTCTGTTTGTGGCCGATCAATTACAGTTAAGTTACATTAAAGTTAAATTCTTCTAGGTACGTATTATACAAATTTAAATATTATAAAAAAACATCTTGTAATACAAGTAGACTAGATCCTTTCCTAAATGACTCGTCGACTAGAGTGACACGTAACAAATATGACCAATCATTCAAATATTTAAATCAATCTATCAATCAATAGAATAAATTAAAAACAACAACTTACTTAACAAATATACTTAAATAAATTAAAAACTAAAGGAATGTCATTTAATATGAAATAAATAAAAAAATAACACTGAAAAAATAAAAAAGTACAAATAACTAAGCATTTACTTAAACGCAAGTGTCATAAATAAAAAAATATATTGCACAAAACTCGTTTGTTCACAGACTAGAAATATTTATAAACAATTAATCAAATAATTGTTTGAAAGTCGTTTTTAATAAATAAAATAAATAAATTTATAACCATTTAATGGAGGCCGACCGCGAGATCAGCTTGCGGCTGTGATTGACCGCGTCGATTGATCAACCACCGTCAATCGTCGATCATTCAATCATGATTGATCAATCACATTCGCACCGCAAGAATAAAATTACACTACTTACAAGTAAAATGTGACGTAATCACATTGCATAAATTATAACAAAATCAGTGAATGAAGTCCGATTAAAAAAAACAAGAAATGTATGTCTATGAATGAAATTTGTGGGAGATTGTCTATAAAATGAATTGAGTCTTTATACTAAAATCTCTTTCCACCGCAAAAAGCGAAATATGTTAAGAAAAAAAACTTTTGTTTAAATAGCATTACTGACTTTGTTTGATCTCACTCAATTCTCAACTCAACTCAATCAATCAATTTACATCTATTTGCCGTCCGTCCTTTATTTTTTTCCATTTTCTCTATAATAAGTTTTTTATTACTTTATGTAATTGAAGTAAGGGCGCATTTACACAAAGCGAGACCGGTTGTATGTGGTGGCCCAATGTCAATAAACATGCCTTTATATTTACTTTTGTATTAAATTAGTATAGTAATACCTCGAAATTGTTAATATACTAATAATTTAAATAAAAATGATTAATATAATATTATGTAATTCATTAAATTTTAACTATTGGAACCTGGTGTTATAACCCTCTGATCCACAGACACTGACACAATTTTCGAATCACAGTTGGAAATCGAACCCACAGCCGCCTTGTCTGATTGTAAATCAGACGTTGCACTATGACGGCATCAATATTTTTATTTGATTATATCAAATTAGACCATTTAAAATTGTTTTTGAGGTATTACTACACAGAAATACACATATTTTTCATGAATTACATTATTAGTAATAAACAAACAGCCTCTACATATCTTCTATATATGGCACTGTAGCTTCAATTAGTCTAACTCGTTGATATCTCGACATGATATATCGTTATAACTATAGAATAAAGGTGGTTGTGATAAAATTAGAAATAAAAATATAAAATTTTTTATATTATAATAAACAATATCTTTGTCATTGTATGTATTTTAAAAAACACGTAAGGCAAATATTATATATTTTCAACAACATTAAATAATATTAATCAAAGCTATCATATCAAAATTACCAAAAGACCACAACCGCCATTACTCTACAATACGAAATATTATCTTGCAATACACTGTCTCATGTTCTAAACTCTGCCTATAGGTAACAATCACATAGTAACTTTTCCTAATGTACATTGTACACGCATTGCGGGCCTCATCGGGGGCCACTGGGGTAACTGCGAGGTCACCGAGGGTCACGACGTCGGGTCTGAGGTCAGGGGTCGTCGGGGTCGTCGTCGGGAGTCGGGGGAGTCCCCGGGGGCGAGGTCCCCACTAGTGATAGCAGCTAGGAGTCTGTAGCTACAGCATCGCGTTCGGACTTCACTTGCTGGAAATTAATTTTAAATGAGTACATATTAATTAATCAAATTAGGAAGAATTAGTCAAGTCATTTTTATCAATTCACCACAAACATTTACGGCCCCCTGAGTATTTATACTCTTTGTCAGTTATAGAAAAGAATACAAGGTTTTCTTTTTTATTTTACTTTCTTTTCCTTTATATATAATATAATATATTTGCTTTTAATAAGTTAAGCTTAAATATATCGAACAGAGAAGCAAGTCATTCCCAACACAAGTATCTTTGATTACTTGCGGGAAATACTCAACTTGTAAAAATTTATATCAATAAAGCGGTTTGTATTTAGAATTAAATTCTTAATATAAAAGAGTGTTGAGAGTAAACCATAACAACTATTTCACAATTTCAAATACACTCGAGTTATTTCTTAACATTATGATATATAATAGTAATCAAATATATGAATGGTAGTGTGGTCGTACCATGGCCTTGGTGAGCACGGTGGCGTCCTTGAGGCTGAGCACCTGAAGCACTTGCGCGTCACCACCTTGGACGCCCTGCAGCATAACCTGCGCCACGCCGCCGCCCATCGACAGCGCCTCCAGCGTCTCCCCGTTCTGCTCCACCTGTGAGATAAATTATATTAAGGAAATACATCAAGGAAAACAAAATTCGCGGTAGAGAGAAATACAGTTGGCCCTTAATTATATATTTCTCATTTATTTGAAAATTAAAAAAAAATGGGATATATAAAAAATCCTACTAATTAAACTCGAATTCAACGAATACCTACCTATGAATATGTCAAAGAAAAAGTCCAAAAAATATAACTATTAAGATTATAATCGTAGACATGAAAATAAAAATCCATAAAAAGCCAGATTAATTATAACCTACAATTATGCACATAAAATGGCTATATAAGTAGTACATATAAAAAAGCAAAAAATAAAACATACACACCTATATTACAGTGCAGTCAATATCAGTGCAACACACAAACTCAAGCCAACTCGAAATAAAAATAAAAACAAAAACACATACACTCAAGTGTTTATTGCACTCAAACAAAAACAAAACATAACTAACATAAAACATTTTATGTGTTTTCGGAATTCTGTGATATATCTATGTTTTATAAACTTTTTTTCTAAATAAATCTATTTTTAATATTCCAATTAAATATTAAATAATGTTTCCTTCTTTTATTTCAACATCGCATAATTCCAATAACAAATAAAATAAAAAACAGAACAATATATTTCTCTAGTTAATAATAAACATTAAACATACACATCATATTAGCCAACATAATTATATAAAATAACAAATCTATAGTCACTGATAAAATAGTCAATTTAAAACAAACTTTATATTTTATTTTATATTGAATATTTTACCAGTGAGCACATCAAATTTATAATAATGCACATTTACTTACAATAAAAATATTTAATTTTGTAAAAAAAACAAAGACTTAATATTTTAAGAATACAGTTAGACTAAGTAGCTTAACACTGTAGCATGTATATAGCAGGCTAGGCAGACAGATCATATAGGGTCAAGTCATTCTGTACCAAGTACCATCATATTTCAAAACATTGCATGCGCGATGTCGTTTAGAACACCAAATGAAAATAATTCATATCTCCGAGTGGGCATCAAACTCACAAGTATATAACTATGGCAGAAAAATATTTTTTACTTTTACTTTAGCCTACATTTATACAAAAAAAAGTGTATAATATATGACACTAATATATAATAATTTATGAAAGTTTTTCTCAAAATTATATTATAAAAAAATGAAGACGTCATTCCGAATGTAAATAAAATATTATTAGAATATAACAACTATAATATTCCAAGAAAATAACTTTATTTTTTCCAAGTGACTAAAAAAATCATACATATCATGTTAATATATGTACTATTAGAATCAGTAGCTAGTTTATCTAAAATTCTTCGGCCATAAACAAATTAAGTGACAAAAGTGACCAGATATCATTTTAATACAATATTTAGTATATTAATTAAATTAATAAAATATCTAGTTAAAATTTAAGCAGCAACAGTCTCTATATGTATGAGAAGTTGTACATAAAAATCTGACTATATGCCTGATGTAGACAAAATAACTGAAAACAAAATAAATTTGTTTGTAGTAATAAAAATAAAATACAAATTTTTGCAAAACAAAATACACCCAAACGAATCATCAATCATCGCGTTTAAAGCCCAATAAATAATCAATATTTTTAACAAAACAATTCTTTTAGTAAAATTTCCATCTAATACTACAAAAAGCTTGAAAAAAAATCTATCAAAATTAAAGAGTTCAAATGTGAACATGCAATAAAAAATATAATATGGCAACACACATGCGTTTCAAATTTAAATAAACCTACTTCTTTGGTTTACACTTAAATATTTTATAGCAACTTAAAATATAAAATATAACTAACAATATTTATATTGTTATAAAAGAAAACGAGTTTTTTATAGTGAGTTCTTTTAAAGTGTAACACTTAATATTACAGGTTAGCTAAATAGACATAAAGAGATCTTTATTAAAAATATACTATGTTTATATTACTATCACATTTACCATTGGCACGTTTTTTTATTTGCAATAACTAATATAAAAATACTGTCGAGTTGATACTTTAAGAGGCTCTATTATGTATGGAAAAACTGTTATTTAATTTTATCATTAAATATATTTTTTATACATTTTATTATCATCTGGTTTAATTCTTCTACACTTCTTTCATGCTATTATAATTTATTTATTGGTAATACATCATACATAAGGTGTGCGTATGTCATTTTAAACGCATATTTATTATGTGTATCTACATATAGGTACACACATAAGTGTCTGTGTGTGAGTGTGTAAGGTATAACATCATATAATCAAACTCAATGTTTAACCTATACACAACGTGTGGTACGCATGTATATGTATGTGTGTGACTAATCAACTTCAATCTTAAGCCCGTAACGTGGGCGTGTAGGCGCGTAACTACGTATGGAAAGGGGTGTGCGCGTGCGTGTGTGTGTGCGCACCTGCACTAGAGGCGCTACGCAAACGCCGTCCTGCTGTTGCATGGACGCCACCATGGACTGGTACACCGACGCGGAGACCGGGACTGTTATCACGCCGGACACTGATACTGGGTACCCTGTTTTGAAGGTAAAAACGTATTTTAGTAAAATATCCTGCTGTGTTATAGATTATAGACAGTACAGTCAACAAACTAGCGGTTTTTTCTTGTTACCATATATTTTTTATACAATAAAAAAACTGTTCTGTTTCCTACAAACACTTTTTCCTTTCCCAAAAATGGAATAATACTGTAAAACCAATATTTTTTACTATATAGTAACGGAACCCCGAGTAACCCACCATGTCCATCCTCCCCAGTAAGTATAATTTGTCCGTCGTGGTTCAACGTCGCTTCGGCTACTGCATTCAAATCTACTGCAACTGCCCCTTCACCATCTAGGGCTTGAACTACACCGACTCCGCCTCCACCTTCCCCACCACTGTGGATCTAAGAAATTAAAAAAATATATATGTTAATAGGCATAGAAAATAAAACATTATCTGCACGTTGTATTTCGAAGGACGAAAGAGGGAACGAGGGAACCTAGTGGTAAGTCACTGCGTTCACACATGTTTGCAGTCATTTTGGTAGTACTGGTTGTTGGTACTTGGTACTCACGACTTGCGCAGTGGTGCCATCCGGCAGCGTGATGATGGGGCTGTTGGGGTCCACCTGTATGAGAGACACCGTGCCGTCCGGGTTCGTGATGGTCTGTAACACGGCCGGCGCGTACTGCGACATCTAAATGTAATGTTGGCTTAGTTCAAACAATAAAACAAAACGTATTATAAAAAATAAACAATATTATAATTTATTGTAACTACTATTTTATCGAACTTATAACTGATTTTTATTTATTTATTTTTATGACATGTAATTTTCGCAAACCAAATAAAATTCTATTAATAATGAATTTCTTCCAATCACATATAATGTAGGTTCACGCTGTATCCCGCACACTGCAGGGTAACCAGAGGGAACCCGGTGTTAAGACACTCCGTTCCCCATTTTCTACCGGATTCTGGGGGCATAGCGTGTTGAGTGGCAGAACTGAGCGCCGCGAAAAAAAAAACAATATATCCTAATAAAAAAATACAAGAGTAACAAACAGTCCAACAAATACAAGTATCGTACATCAACATCAGCCAGTGTCATCTGATCAATGCACACTTGTGATGAAGACAGTACGGTCGACTGTTGCGAACGACCACTTGACGACCCACTGCCACCAGAGTTTGAGCTCGCGCCGGGCATGCACGACGCCTGTACGAACACGCCCGACGATGCCCGAGGATGTTCGAACACATACGGATGTTACACGATTACATCCGAATTAACAACCGATCAGACCCGAACATGTACGGGTATACACGACGTCACACAATGAGACCCAATGTCATATAACGTCCATGAAATCGAAGTCATACGACAACATAGGAATATCCCGAATTGTTAAAGTTACAAATAGATGATGATGTTGGTTTTGAGAAAAATGTGAATAAATATAGTAAATAATAATTATTATAGTGTTACCATATCCATTTGCAGCATTCCGAGTATGAGAGCGTGGGAGAGGAAAGGAAATTATGATTTAGTTAATATGTAAGCACAACAGTAAAGTACATATCCGAATGCAATAAATTATTTTATATATGTAAAAAGCCAAGTCCACAATATAGTGAAAAACACATATTGCATTAAATGTAAGTTATATCAAATTTAATATATATTTTTTCATTTCTCTTCATAAATCTATCAATATATTAACATCATACCAGATCAACACGTTGTGCCGCGGCCGCCTTTTCTTCATCCTCCTCGGTGAAGGCTGGCAACAGGTCCTCGCGCCCGTGGTACTTGTAGCAATTGATCACTATTTGTCTTAATGCGTGTGTCCATGACATCTGTACAAATATTGAACAGGATCATTTCATATACATAATTAGGTATAAAACATGTGTTGTATATTTTACACCCCACTTAAAAGCAACATTTACATGTAAAACTTACATTTTTTCAGAAAAATAACTATTTGTGTGAAAATTAAGGCAAAGTAAAGACCTCAATAAAAATAAAGACCTGGGCGAAAAAAAAAACATTTAACATGAAATAAAAACGTCAAAATTGTCCCGCTCAGGCCAAATAAAGGGTGTCGTTTAGTTCCACCACTTAATAACACATGCAATATTCCAAGACATTATCCTTCATTATCCTGCTAAAAACAGGATATAGCAGGTGTAAAAAAAAATGTTATAAGTTGTACCTTCTGTTTCTCGTCCTCGGAGCGGGCGTCCATGCGCACGTTGGCCCACGGCAGATCCTTGGGCCACCAGGGTGGCCGCGTCGACTCGCGCCCCCACCCCGGCTTTCCTCGCACTGGACAAGATCACACAATATTAAAACCCTAATTTAAATTATTTATAGCGCTCCGTATACGTTCAAAATAAAAATAAAATATTGCAATGAAAAAAACTATAGAAGATAGATAGTTACTACGTTATAAATGTGTCATAATGGTAAAAGTAAAAAAATAATATTTTTATAATGATGTTAGGATTTTAGAATTATATTAACATTTTACATAAATGGATATAATTTCACATTTGACAACAGTTCTTATTGCCGAAAGAAGGGGCATGTGTGACTGACTAAATGTGAGGATGTATGAGAACAGATGTCTACTTCTAAATGTAAATGTATCAATAGATAATGTTTATTTGTGTATGTCACTCACCCATGGAGTACTTGAGCATGAGCGGTATGAAGGCGCGCAGCTGGGCCTGCGTCATCTTCTCGACGGGCGTGGGGATGCCGTCGATGATGAGGGGGGGCAGCTCGAACAGCAGCGGGTCGTCCGGCGGCGGCGGCGGCGCCTGGGGGCACCCGCCCAGCCCGAACTGACGCTCATTATTACATCCACATTATATCACTACATTATACTCGCGTTACATATGTACATACATATACATACACTACACTGGGCCAGCTAGAAAACACCATGTCTCCATTTGATGTCATCAATGTTAAATTTACATTCCATATTCAAAAAGACTGTTTGAATCAAATTGTGTAACATAAAGCTACCATCTGCTTCAAAAACAGATCTAAATTCCAAATCAAAAATATTGAAACTGTTGCAAGTACTTTGAATAAATTGTTTATGTAAATGAACACGGAACTACCACTTGCAGCTTAGTAGCTCCAAATTAAAATTATTATTTTTTAAATAAATTGTGACAAGCATTTGGAATTTGTCAAATAAACATAAAGCTACCACCGACTGAGGAAGCAAATTTAGATTAAAATTTAAATATTCTTCTAATGGTTCAATGAACATGTTGCTAAGAAGAGCCACCAACAAATAATTAGTTGCTCTAAATAGTTGCAACTAAATAGTTGCTCTCTTCAATTGATTTGCATTTTAGTATTTAACACTAATGGTAGTAGAAAGTAATAATTAAATGGTAGTTGCTCTGCATAAAATTCCAATGATCTTAATTCCACACAGTTATTAACAGCCACCCACTATGTGATTTAGTTTCAATTCAAGTGTTATCTAAGTTAATTAGTACTATTGTAAGTAATAGTTTGTTTTATCATGGTGAAAGTCCCCTACTTTCAGGATCACAAAAAGAGTCAATATTTGAAAAATGAGCGAACTAACAAAATAACTATTCAAACTGGCAAGTTCTCATAGGGGATCACATAAATTACAGGGTCGGGTGGGACAGGTACCTGCTGCGCCAGCGCGTTCTCCAGCTCCTCCATGATCATGCAGCGCAGGTTCCGCACCACATCTTCCAGGGGTTTAGCTCCAAACACTCTGTATGAAGTATTGGGCTTGCCCGGTGTGGCCACCAGGACTACGGCTTGTTGTCCGACGCGGGTTGCGAATTCTTCTATCGTTTGCTGTTGGCAAACAAAATGATATACATTACATTTGAATTTCTAGTACTATTTTATTAAAGGTTTATACAAATTTAGTGTCCAATTTAATTTTAGTAATAGCATCGAGTCTCAATTGGTTTAGCGATTAACGGTTGAGAGGTTTTTTATTGCATTTTATTTTTTGGCTGACAAATGTCTATTTTTTAAAATATTTATAGACAAGTAAATCAAACCTGGAAAAAGCAAAATACTCAATTTAACGATTTAAGGAAACGATATCTTGTTTACCCTCACGAGTTACTTAATCACTTTAAGTGAATAAATTTAGATAATTTACACGAATATTATAATCACTTAAGAACTTACTCTAAGCTTCCTCAGCAATCTATTCTGATGTCGTTTCCTCACTGAAGGGTTAGTTTCAAAGGAGTGCGGTCGTTTGCGTTTCTTAGAAGAGGCTATAGCAGCGGCCGCAGCCATGCCTACGGGACCTGTATATTTAAACTAGAAGTTAAAACTTGTTACAAAAAATAGGACATTTTTTCAGATTTTGTAGATATGGAACTGTGGAAAACCTAGGTAAGTCACTCTGTTCTTAAATTTTGACACTTGCGTAGGAGTTGTTCTTTTTTGACCAGCCTTTGATCAACGCATGCAGTTATAATTAGGTATATTTATATAGATTTAAAAATATAGTTTCGGCTTTAAGTCGAATCAATTTTTATTTTACCTCTAATTGAAAACTGATATGATTTTTCAAAAATAACAATTATTTACTTGATGATAATGTATTTATGTGTGTTTACAAAAGAAACAAAAATAACTTGTGACATCTGGTTAAGTGATTCAATCTCTACTCGTGGTAATAGATTTTTGTCATCCCACCGCTCTGGCAATACAAATCGCACCTCTATATTCCGCTTAAAACGCAATGTTTTAAATCCGGGCTGTAAACGGTAAATCTATAACAGTTTAAAATGTCTCACCAGCAGCCGCCAATTGCTTGGTGACCTCATCGCTCATGGCGTTCTTGATGACGTCTGAGCCGTCCTCGTACGCGGAGCCAGCCGGCGACGACGCGCACTCGTCGTCGTCCTCCGACGCGCCGCTCAGCCCGCACCCGTCCACCTGGGACATGTCCTTCGACCGGACAAAAAAATATAACTAATCTTACTAGCGACCAAAACATCTGCATAAACTTTAAAAACAGTTTCCCGCTGTATCTCTCACACAGCAGGGTAGGCAGGTCCCCTCTGCTAGTGTAGTGCTAAATATTTAATTTCATCAAGTGGGGATCGAACTCACAACCACTCGCTGTTCCAGTAGCATAGTTATTGCGCCTGCGCCACGACGGGCTTATAATACGATACTCTCGCAAAAATAGTTCTCAGCTAACATGTCGCTTATATAACTAAGATTACAAATTCATATTATGTGAAGACTCTTATGAGATATAAGAGATACTCTGACATGAGAAAAAAAACTGTTTCGGAAAAAGAATCTTTATTAATGATTAAGCTAAGTCAAAAACTAATATTTCAAAATTGGCACAAATATACATTAATAAATTTTAATTAAAATAATCCTGCTATAAATGGTTACAGAATGAAACTAAAATATATACCAGAAATTAAGTGTACATATTCTTTAGATACTACTAGTCTCTTCTATCAACATGTAGAATGTATTAAGATACTTATGTACAGCGAAGAAATGAATAGTAATCAGAATCCACAATGATAAATGTCCAGTGACATATTAACAATGAAACACAAAATCGTGATATCTTGTAGATTCAGATACAGTCCTAGGCAAGCTCTATGAGAATATGCAAAGTCTAAAATATCATTAATTTATAGTAACTTGTTTAAATGCTATGTGAATAATTATTAAATATAATTATTGAACTATATTTTGACTTTTATAAAAAAAAATGTATACAATTACTACAGTACTAGTTACTAGTTAAGTTATTACAGCTTATATTATTGCACTGTTTTTAATTAGTAAAATTTAAAAAAAATATTTTTTTACCAAAATAGTATACATTGAATACTTGAGTTTTTAAAGTAGAGGTTTTACCCGTATTAATTTCCTCATTTGAATATTAACATGACTTAAGGTGTCATGTATCAATATACTCTACCAACAACTATGAATATATATATATATATATATATATATATATATTTTAATTAATTATTCACCAATATCATTATAAGTGTTTCTTAAGGTTTTTGTAACATGATTGTGAATATTATTTGTGCCCCTATACAGGCAGCTTAAGTAATAAAAAATTATCTGTGCTCATATACTTCAATCCTGCAATTTTTGTATCTGGAGTCCTGTATTTTATTTTAATGAAACTCTGTCTCCTTGTTAATAAATAACTACATATTTTTAAGTTCATTATTTTAAGGTAATTGTTACAAATTCAATTTATTTCAATTAAAAAATACCTCTTCAGCCATATCCATAGACTCTGTGCTGACTGCTGAATTCATGTTGTCGTTTTCTGAACTGCCTTCACTCTCTTGGACCATCGGGTTCCTACCCGTTCTACAGTGTGGCAAACACTAATTATCGAGACTTATATTACTTTTGGCTCCCTAAAACCTGAATAGGAAATTGTAAATATATAAATAAATTGTGCTTTATATTTATGTACTTTAATTTTAGTTATTTCTTGTATAATTAGTTCTTTTTTGTTTACTTATTCTTCAAGATTTATAAATAGGTAAATGATGAAAATCATTGTGGAATAGGGGAATAATCCCTGACTGTAAATAATTGTGAGTTCAAGTGTTAGTTTGTCAACTCAGTTGACTGAATCTTTTTAATTTCCTTGCTCTGGTATAAATATGGTGTGGTGTTTACCTCCGCCATTCACACAATTGTCTTGAAGCTAAAAGTTACTTTTATGCTTTTGTTTTGTATGACTGTAACCAGATACTTTGCATATATAGATATTATTTGTAATTTAATTAGTTGCCTGAGAGCTTAAAACAATATCTTCTAGCTATAATTCCAGCTATTGAATTAATGCTTTAATAGGATAGACATTGTGTGAAGTATAACAATTTTATATACTATATAACTTTTAAGAAATATAATAAAATATTTTAGCTCTACTCAACATTATTTTTTTGTTGTTGAGATTAATAAAGGTTATCTTTTGTAAAAAAAATTTTTATGAAAAAAAAGTATTATCAAGCAAGTTTTCAAAGTAATCCAACCAAACTATAACAGTTTAAAGTGTTTAACCTTACTAAGACACATAGTAAAAACTATTTTTTCTAAATATATTTATTCAATATCATCATTTTAATAGAAATATGGTGTATAGTATTACCTAGCAATCTGCCATTTGACCTACATTGTTCATATATTAAATAGTCATTGAAATATTATATAGCAATTTTATGATATATCAGCACCTTTATTTTTTTTTTGCTATAAGTTTATTGTAAAAAGTTTATAAATCTTTTTATAATATAATATAAGGAACTATTCTTATACAAATTCTAATATAAAAAACTATTTTAAAATATAGTACACTGTATAATATAAGGTATTATATTATTGGTATTATATACAGTGTTTCTTAAAGCCTATTAGATTTTTTTGTATGCATTAAAAGATTGAATACAAATACTATTTAAAGATTGGGTCAATATCAATCATTATTAGTTTTTCCATCCTCCATTTTGTAAAACAAATGCTAAGCAACACTCTAAAATCTTTGAATATCTATAAATCTTGTTAAAATATTCAGCTCTAATATAGGCTAATGATATAAGAAACTTGTAATATGACCTTCTGACATTTTTGATTAGTGCCAAATTTATAATTTCTTTCTTTTAACTCGAGGAATACATCAATATAGTAAAAAATTATCTCATAGTATATAGTTTGTCTAAATCTGCATAAAACTTTGGAAATTTAAACTGAAGCATCATGATTACATTAGTAATAGAACTCAAATCTTAAAAATTCAAGAGGTCGACGTAATATCATCTATTGTATTGTGTAGGCAGCTAGTTCAATGGAAAAAAATCAATACTCAAGCTTTGCACAGAATAGCTAAATAGAATATCCTAGAAAATGATTTTGTAGATAGAGCGAAGTGCGAAATAAATCACTGAGCCGTAAAATGGCTCGGCATAATTCAAGCTGGACGAGGGCAGCTTTAACATATAAGAGATTATCGAATATATTACAAAGCAGAATTTCAAAATGACGCATATTGTTTGATGTTATTGTTTAGATGCAATATGAAGCAGCTAGCCGCGCCGGGTCAGTTTCAAAGGCGAATGACATAAACTCTTTTGCGGCGGCGTAAAGGATAAGCCCAAATGAATGGCCATCATGAAGGGGTCGCGCGTTGGAGCAGGCCCAGACAGAATAGAAGAACTACGACTGCGTACGCACCTGCGTGATTTGAAACACATTTTGCACTCCTATTGGAAGCTCCCCAAGCTCTCTGTGATGTAACACGACGAAAACGACACTTTTAAAGACTTTATCACTCAACTGAACATCAGATACACGAAATATATGAAGAGCACAGGAGAGCTCGAATAATGCGAGTCCTCCATTGATATCGATCGGTAAACGCGATATGTGAACATTGTACACTTGGTATTGCGGGACGCCATTTTGTACGAGTCTGCGCGGTGTGGGCCTCTTTTGCATGGAAAGGGAAGTCGCCCCTCGGACTGCGGGGGGAAAAAGCTCTCGTTTTGTGAGTGAAATGAATTAAACTATTGTTTTATTGTTAAACTCACCCGCTTATGTCGATTGTTTTTTTTACTCCTTATTCATTTATTGCCGATTAGAGGCGCGATCGGGAAAAGTTTATTTTGGAAAACATTGATCATGTCATGTGGTGGCGCTATCTATTGGAATTTTCTTAAACTCATTTTTGACAAGTAAATTGTAAACAAGTCAACAAATTGAAAAACTTTTTAAAGTGAAAATTATCCTAAATTATTAATATTATAACAGTTTAAATTGTGTTATAATAATATATCTCAAATTTACTTCAGTTGCTTACAAACAGTTTATTATAGTGTACTGTACAGTTATAGAGGTACGTATTAAATAAAAAAAAACCCATAATTTGTTTAAATAAATAATATATTGTATATTCGTTTAAGTACACCTACACATTAATATCATAAATTTTTACATCGCTTCTTAATGTTTTTTACTTTTTTTTTAAATTACAATACTTAACGTAACCTCTAATACTTTTATTTCAGGTGTTTACTTTATTCATAACTTTATTCTTTTTCGGTAAATTGCTTAATAATATATTGTGACTAATATTAAAAAGAGATTCAGTATAATAATTATTAAATTTCATAAATATAAATGTATATTGCAAAATTAAGTTATAATAATATATTTTTTGTATTCTTTAATTTTATCAGCTGCATTAAATATTAGTTTGCTTCTACTAGTATTAAATGTGCATATAGTTTAATGTGCACAATCATAATATTAATACTATTTTACTAATTATGAACATAAATGTTATAAAATTCATAAATGCTGGTGTTAGAAGAATATTGTGATATTTTTTGATGTATTTGTCTAATATCTCCATTATTCTTACACTAATTTTAGGAAGTAGAATATATTTCATGATTGAGGCTGATGCATGAGTATTTGACTGTAAATCTAATATTTCTCAGTTCAATTCCTACTTAGGGATATTTTTATACTGTATCTAAATTATTTTGCGGACAGTCGTGGCAGATAGTGAATTAGTGGACATCATTAGTTATTTAATCTAAATCTGTTGTTATTATTTACCATAAATGTAATAAAATCTGATTGCTTTAAATATTAATTTGCTTGGCTGATAGTGCCCTAAAATATGTCTACAAAAATGTTCTCAAGATTTACATATGTTTTTTTACTACCTTGATAATGTATATATTGGTGTTAGATAGATAGACAATGAGATGAGCCCAGTCTGACTGTAAACATGACTGGTTGTGGGTACTTGAGAAAATTAAATATTTATTTAAATTTATATTTTAATTTCTTCCCTATGGTGTCGAGGCAAAGCGCAGCATTGAGCTCCGCCACTCAACATGTAATGTTTTCAGAATTCGGCGGAAAGGGGGGAACTGAGTGTCATAACACTAGGCCTCCCTTTCTGCCTACCCTGCTATGTGCGGGATACAGTGTGAAGCTGATTGTTTTTTTAATTATTTTCATATCCTCATTCTGATAGATGAATAGTGGTGTTGAGTACCATCGGTCTAAAACAGTGTTTTAACTCTCTCCTAAGTTATGAAGATAAAAATGTAAAGCTGTTCTTGGTCTTTTTAATGATTATTTGGTTTAATAATTATTTTTTAAAATAAATGATAAAAAATCTATCCTTAAATGTATAGTATATAACTAGCCAACCAGATTTAAATAACTGTAACATCCACTCCATTGTTGTTATATAAGGTTTTAAGAATTAGCTAGTATTGGATGTGGTACTTATATTAATTGTTGAATACTTCTCTGAATACAATGTTTGATCCATGTTTTGTTCATGAAAAAGATATCTCAACTTCATATAAAATTTCTTTCATTTAATTAAAGTAGCCTTTGTAGAGATTCAAATATAAAAGCACAATGCCGCGATTTTTTTTGTAGTAAAATAAATCATATTAAAAGATAGCCTATAACACTGAATTGTGTAGCTTTCTGAAATACAAGTGAAAGTTTATTTTATTGTAATGTTAATAAAACAAAATAAATATAAATCAGTGTCATCTTATATTTAATTTATAATAACGTAAAATTAAATTTAACAGCTAAATGACTAATAATAATGCTTATTACAATATATGTATATAAATTTCTTGAAAATTAATGAAATCACAATTTAAGTATTTCTTCTCTCATTCATACATTGTATGAGTTTTTATCGAGGTCTTTTAAATTCACCAGATTCTTCAGAAGACCCTGTAAATCATATAGAAATATGAAACTTGATTTAGCAAAGCAAAAGTATATAAGTACTTTTAAGAGTTTAAGTTAGAAAAATAAACAATTTACATTTATGTAAAATTAACAAATATTCTTCATTTTATTTTATTTTTAACTGACTTCCTTAAGGAGGAGGTTATCAATTCGAATTTATAAAAGATACAGATGACCTTATAGTGTTCAATGGTTTTAATAAACTAAGAATGTTGCATTTTGTCTAGTTGAAAGGAAGTATTTCTTTTCAAATTCATAAATCTATACAGTTACACACATCCAAACATAGAATGTGAGTATTCTTAATTTTATTTGTAGAATTAAGTTTTATTTTTGTGTCACATCTACATAGAGTCTTATAGACACAAGTTCTCATTAACAGAAATCCAGTTACAGTCTTGGCCAGAGCTAGTTTGTCCACTTGCTTGTTCACCTCGTATTGGTTTATGCCCTAGCTTTTAGCATGGATGGAATGGAAATTTTGCTGCAAATTTTACTTTAGATACCTGCTAGTTTCTCTACGCTAAGTCCAATGACCATATTAATAATACACCGTGGTGATACTTCCCAGGCGAAACTCGCCCGTCTCTGCATCTCGCAGTAGTTGATTCTACCTTTTGGTGGTATGATACCATGGTATCTTGGTATCAAACAAGCCTAAAAGGTACGCATTTTGCTGTAAATTTTCTCAAAGACACAAGTCCTCATTATCATAAGTCCGATGACAGCATCTGCCCCTCCAACCAGGCTTGCACTAACAACCAACAAACACGACGTGACAGTAAGTTATAGAGTGGTTGACGCTGTTTGCTGTAAATATTCTTCATTATCGTATGTCCGGTGACAGCATCTGCCCTACCAGTCACACTTACACCGACAAGTGCCACCCTTTTACTTACTGCGATAGCAAGTCTAAGCACCCTTGTCCTCCTCTTCACCGCGCATGCATTTAGCTACGCAAATGTTGTCATAGACACAAGTCCCCATTACCATAAGTCCGGTGACAGTATCTGCCTCGCCAGCCGGGCTCGCAGCGACAGGCGCCGCCTCGGCACACGCCGTGCCGGCAGGGCCGCACGCACTCACCCGCGCGTCGGCCTACCTCGCAGTGGTTGCCGCCGGAGCCCGCGGGGCACCGGCACTTGTTGATGCCCTTGCATTTACCACCGTTTAGACAGGGTATCACGCATTTTGCTGGGGATTGTTTTTTTTGTGAATTTTTGTGTGGATAGACAAAAAAATATTATACCTATTTTTTATTATTTTAGCGTTACGCTGTATTATCATGTCATCCCGTACACAGCAGGGTTGGCAGAGGAAACCTAGTGTTAACCCTCCGTTCCCCATTCTTCGCCGAATTCATTAGCTACATTGCTGCGCTTTGTGTTGACACCAGAGCAAAGAAAATGGAAATATTAAATATTTCATTTCCTTGACTGGGAATCGAACTTATAATCTGTCGAGTTTACGAGTACAGTCACATTTTGCGCTGCAACTAGCCTGACAAATTATACTTATTACTTATGTAAAATAAATTTATGAGATACTTGTAAATGCTCGCTTAAGTAAAAGTGTTGCTACTTTATTAGGAATAAGATCAATATTTTATCAATCGTCCTAAATAGATATTTTTTAAATAAAATTTTAAAATATATTTTGTTGTATGAATGTAATTAATGTGAGATAATTTTAGGGTTATTTAGTATATTATAAATTTACTTACAAAACTCGCAGTGAAGACCATAATATCCTTTAGGACATTCGCAAGTATCCTTTTGTATACACTTTCCTCCATTCAAACACTTTTGGGAACAAATGCCTGGAAAGATATTAACTGTTGTGAAATTTGTTATTTTCAGAAGTATCAAAGATGTATCGACCGCCGCTACTACTGCGTCAAGTGAGAAGAGCTCATTCAGCAACATGGAAAAAAAATCCTCAGGTAAGACAAATTTTATAAAATATTAGTGGTTTTCTTAAATAATTGTTATTTATTAAAATTTTCATTTCTAAGCTCAGGTAAAAAGCGCGGCGTCGAGTTCCACCACTCAACGCAATGCCTCAAAATTTTGGTGGAAAATCGGAGTGTCTTAACACTAGGTTCCCTCTGCCTACCCTCCTATATGCGATAAAAAAAATATTTTAGTTTCCTTATCTATGTTGTCACATATTTGAATCTGTAATGTATATCTGTAATATGTATTTCTTTTATGCAAAGTTACAAACTTTTTTATAGTTTTAATAAGAAAAAACACCAACTATACTACAAGCACTTTTAAAGTATTATAAATTCATGAAAATATCTACATTGTTTATATTTTTTATTTTTTCTAAATAGTTGGATTCTATAATCCGGGTGGATCACGCGGGCGAACTTGGGGCAGATCGTATATACGCGGGGCAGATGGCGGTATTAGGGAATACAGCGGAGGGACCCCTTATTAAGCACATGTGGGAACAAGAAATCAAGCATAGAGAGAAGTTTGAAGAATTAATATCTAAGTACCGCGTCCGACCTACTGTTATGACACCACTTTGGAATATCACTGGATTTGCACTTGGGGCAGGTAAGTTCGGTCATTGATGAATAATAGTTTCTTATATAAATAAATAATCAAGCCAATGAGATATACTAGTAAGAATTTTAAATGTTAATAATATTTTACTTTAAAATAACAATATAATATTTTACATTAATCTCTGCCTTCCCTTCTTAGCGCCGGATACAGCGTGAAGCTGATTTACATAAATTGTAGTTTATGCATTATTCTGACGTATAAGCAAGCGATCTAAATCCGTTCAGTAGTTTTTGCGTGAAAGTGGAACAAACATCCAACTATCATCAAATAATAATTTTATCACGATTATTTTAACCTAATTTCAGGTACAGCTCTTCTAGGCAAGGAAGCAGCGATGGCGTGCACAGTGGCCGTAGAAACAGTCATCGTAGACCATTATAACGACCAATTACGCACGTTAGTGGAAGACCCGAATATCGACAAAGATATTTTAGAAACCATAACTAAATTTAGGGACGAGGAACAAGAACATCACGACACAGGGATAGATCACGGGGCAGAACAGGCCCCTTTCTATAAAGCTCTAACTGAAGTTATCAAGACTGGATGTAAAGTGGCCATTGCTATTTCTAAAAAGATATAACTCGTGCCTTGCCTAACAGAAAGGACTAATTTTTGCAGTGATATACAATAGTAGTGAAACAGTAAAGGTTTTTAGTTGTAATTTAATCTTTGTTTCATTTGTTATTATAATTGTAATTATTTATTGCATCGATCATAAGATTGATTGATTACTCTATAGTCTATGTGTCATTTATCCATAAATATGTCAATGCTCTGTGTTTCCCTCGAGGCACTAATGTAGCTATTAGGACTTGAGATTAAAACCCATAACATTCGTATACAGTTTTACCCAACAAAATTTAAAGGTGAAGATTCTCTTTGTTTGATTGGGTTACCATTGTATTATTTTTATGTAGGATTCTTCATTTATAACTAAGGTTATATTATATCACGTGAATCATGATAATGATGATGTTGATGTAACCCACTATGTCAACACTCAAATTTACCTGGGACATTTAAAATGCTCAAGTGACATACACAATTGTTAGTTATTTCCACTAGACATTTATAACACTTACCCCCTTCACAATGCCTTCCCTGGTACCCTGGCGGGCAAGAACACACGCCCGGGGCAGTACAGTTCCCCCCGTTCATACACTGCGGATAACATAACGCGGTCCGACAGTGCTGCCCCATGTAGCCCTCGGGGCATTGGCATATCTTTTCACTATTGCACCAACCCTGGTTCGCACATTTTTTATCACATTCCGGATCTGGACCTGAAAGTTGATTATATTTATAAATTACGTGAATAATTAAATGAAATTTGTGATATAAAAGAAGATATGGTTATGCATGTACTTTTTTGGACTATCAGGTTTTATTTGTATTTAATACCGATAGAAAATCATCAATGTTCAGATTATTATTAATACAACGATAGCTTTAAAATTTTAATAATCATTGATATCGACAAAAAAAAATAAAGTAATGTCTATGGAATTTTCGTGAAATAATTATTAAATGAACGCAACGGTTCTGGAGTGGGTTCTGTTCTAACTCGGGGAAATAAATTTCTTTCATTTCCTCGCTGTAGTCCTCCTCCTCTACAAGACAAACCGTGGCTTGGAGGTCCGCTACTCTACTAACAATGTCTAATAGGAATAGCATGCAGTGTTACTAACCTAAAAAACGCAAGCTGCTGTGAGCAGAGGCACCGTGTATTCGGCCAGTCAGCGCGCTCGGCGACACCGAGAACAATGATATTAGTTATTGGCCGCCTGATATTTTTATAAGTCAGTCTTGTGCGGGTGCGGACGCAAATTAGTATTGAATGTTCAAATTATATATTGAACAATACATTTATTGACATTTGATTTAATTTTAACCGAATCAATTATTATTACTATTCGTCTTAAAACGTGGATGACTTATATGTGTATTCTTTAACAAATCAAGCTGGGTTTCAAAAATATAATAAAGTTGTCATAAATTGTGAACAATACCCTAATAAACAGTCAACGAGTGTATTGTTCTTTGACACGTGAACACAAACACTGCATAGCATAGTCTATTGAAACAATTTGAAATATAATATCTAATAGGTAAGCTTTTAAACAACATAACTATTTCTATTTATACACATAAACTATAAAAATAAAGAAAATATGCAGTTTTAGTGTTCAGTTATATGAAAAAATTCAGTAATGACAGAAAAAGCATGAGAAATTGAATTAATAAGCTTGACAGAGTAAAGATGTTATATGGGTCAGTTCACAGCGTTGATTGAGAAAAAATGATTTTAAAAATAGTAAATCTTAATGGAAGAAAAATAATAAGCGTTACGATTGTGTTTCCAATACTGTGAAAGGTGATTTTTTTAAAAGTACAATTAAACATTTTTAAATGTTCATGTCCTAGATAAGACAAATAATAGTTTACAATTACAGTATTAAAAGAAGCACATTCGTATAAGTGTTAAAAATGCGTTGGCGATACAATACCTGTCCTTTCTAAATACACACCTCTCTGTGCGCATTCCTTCTTTAGGTTTAACCTTAGAGGCGTGCCCTTCAATGGGACGCCTCGACCGTTTTTGAGCACTAGCCCTATCTCAAACGTCGCTACGCCACTCACATTGCCCATACAAGGCAAAAATATACTGAACTCTGAGAACAACAATACTTTGTGAACAAATGTGATTGCGTGCATCGCCGAGCTTTGCCTTGTTAACTAGTGATAGGGAGGAAATGAAAATATTTCATTCGGCCGAGTGGTAATCGAACCCAAAATAGTGCTTACAGTCGCACGCGTGTGCCCCTGCACCACAATGGCTTTGAGAATAATTAATGAATTGAATATTTTTTAGTCTAATCGATATTATTATTTTAATTTTCATAGAAAATTGTCTCGATTCACCCGAATAAGGAAAAAAGTAATTTAAATTATACCCATAAAGTGAGATCAAAATATTTATTGCAAAATAATTTAAAATGTATTTCTTATATGTGAATAATAAAAAACAATTATACCTTTAGAAGTTTTAGGCACTCGCCCCTGCGTTTTGATGGATAGTAAAGGTGGCTTTAACACCTTAGGGTCAGATGACGTTAGAGTATCGAAATTATAAAAATATCTCTTCTTCGAACGCCACGTAAAATTTACATAACCCACTTCCGAGGGTATAATAGGTAGCTTGTGAGAGAAATTTGGCTCTAATATGTACGGGGATATATTGCCATTCACAATCGCGAACACTTGCATTGAAATACCTGAAAAAAGTAAATTTGATAATGTACCTACTCTTCGCTTAACTTTCAACTTTTGTTTTAAACTAGATAAGACCTTATTCGTAATGCTTACTAATTTATATTTTTGCTTCTTCAAATAATCGCCAGATCTCTAGGTAGATTGTGTACAACGTAGTATCAGGTAAAATATAAATAGTTTCTTTCTAATCCTTCTAATGGGAGAGGATAAAAATACCACTCTCCCTCACTCCTTCTTCAATCACTTAAGTAATCTACGTAAACTTATAGACTGTATAAGTTTGATGAACCGTTTACAAATGACAAACAAGAAGAATCAGTCGTCGGCATAACGTATCTTTAAGGCATACGAAAACCGTCAAGCAACCGTCTGCCGCCCTCAGCTAGGGAACACTGCTCATACGTACCACTAAACATTCGCACTTGTCGCTCGTCGATCCACAGCGAGATATCGGAGTTCTGCCTATCAGGGTCCTTGTAATCGCGGCGGCCCGCCCCCAGCGTGAGTGACATCGCCAGCGCCACTCCCGCGCACACACGTGCTGCAAATGACGCCGACGGCCACATTCTGGAATATAATTATAATAAGTAAGTATACTAAGTTAAGTAGTATTAATTATACTAATTTTAACGTTCAGCTTTCACCACGTCAAGAGTTGACTCATTCTAAGGTATTTCTGACCGCTTGTACAGTAGGTTATAATAAAACGATTAATAGTGATAATGTAATATATAAGGGATAATGCCTGTAACCTTCCCTGATAAATAAAATATCCAACACAAAAATAATTTTTCAATTCAAATCAGTTGGTCTTGAGATTAAGCCGATTAACCAAACAAAGTTTATAGCTTTACTTTTATAGTATGAGTAGGTGTAGAAGTATGTAGATATATATATATAGATAAAATACTTCTGTTAGGTACTCACGGGTTTAAATTTACTAACTAGTGTAGGGAAATAGGAAAGCTTAGTGACGGTTTCCTTAAACTATTCTAGAGAGAAAATCTGAATTAATTTTTTAACAATCACAATTAATAAAGAAATAAAGAAAATATGCAAACAAGACGAAAAGTTACAACTCCCACGCAAAGGAATTTCCAAGCGAGGTACAAATAACTCTTCTTCTTATCTTTTTCTATTTTATTCAAACATTATTTTATAACTGATACCTAATGCCTTCAGGAAAAACCTACCATCCAAAGGCTATTTTTATCTGTTTATTTATATTGTTTGTCACTAAAGCATTAGCGAAAAGCAAACCAAATAACAAGCGTGTAACAAGCGTATAATATGTCTGTTGACCGTACAAATAGGACGACGGGCGCTTAAGAAAAAAAACAGGAGTGGAAAAAATAAAATTATCACAGTTAACATAATTGATTGGTGCGGTCCGGGACGTGCTCCCACAATGGACGCGCCGTGAGAAACACGGTGAGAGTGAAAAAACGTACAACTTCATTAAATAACCCCTGTCAAAAGTAATCTCTAATACTTTTTTTCACTTCTGATGTCGAATTATACTAACAAAGGTGTTAACGAAAAAAAAAACAGTCCACCAGTCACCAGTAGAAACACAGGGGTTGACAACTGTTTTGTCTAGGAAAAAAGTTAATTTTTAAAAGGAAAACCTTTTTTATATGTACTGTTTTTTTTATAGTTACTGCAAAAATTAAATGAGATTTTCGTGTAAAATAAAATTGTTATTGTCTTTTTGTGAGATTGTTGTGTAAACAATTTTGATGAAATAGAATTTTGTAAAAATATAATTATAAACAATATTATTATATTAGGCTTACACATTCTTTTTAAGCTTTTCGCTGTGTCCCGCACGTAGTAGAGTAGGCAAAGGGAATCTGGGGATCTAGTATTAAGACACAGCCGAGCGGAATTCAAGTCCACAACGACTACCATAGACCATAGCTATTTTTACCATTTAAATTAAACGGTATAAATAGCTACTAAATGGAATGGAAAAATATATAGGTACCAACATAACAAAGATAAGAATATCTCACGATGAATAATTAAAATATAGTATAATAAATACTATATTTTAATTATTGCGTGGGTCAGAACGGATTGATAACTTATAATTAGTACAAATCATTGAATTGATGTAGATTATTAATTAAATTGTCATTTTATTAAGAAATGTGTTATTACTGCTGTTATATAGGAGGTAGGCATTCACGTACATTTTATTATATCATGCCTTTTGATTTGTAGAGTTATTCTATTTCAATATAAGTATTTGTATAGTAAATTTTATGTTTAATTAACACATATCTTTCTAAATCTTCGCAAATAAGGAAAATTTCCTAGTACAAAAGTTACTAGATATAGATGTTTATGATCCTGTATACCTTGACTTCGTTATTTATTGTCCATTATTTATTTAGGTATCATATTATCTTCAAAGTACCCACTTCACCACATATATGAAATTCTCACAGTTGTATTACGATAGCTGAGATAATGATTTATGTTAATGTTAAACATATTTATTTGTAAATATTATATGTTTATACGGTAACAAGGTCAAATTCAATATATTTAAATGCGTGGGGTTTATCTGTTTATCTATAATATGTATAAATGTCGTAAACAAACGGTGTAGAGTTTTTTAAATTGAATAAGATGTGATTATTATTTTTAAATATGAACATCCTTTAAAGAAAACCGATAAATAAAGCAATTTTGCTTACAATTACTTAACAAGACACACACGAACTCAGACAGTCACTCAAACAGACACTTTTACAAGAACTCAGAGATTTCTGTTAGAAAAACTTTACTTTACAATTAATGTAAACTTGCTTTAAATCAACGTTTCAATTCTTCGCATCACAATTGTTCTTGATTATTACATTCACACAATAACATGTTATAATAACAACATGCGTAAATATAACAACACAATAGTTTAATATTAAATTAAATATGCAAATCAAATTAAAATCTCTCCTTATATTTTTCTAAAAACATTTTCATATTTTACCTTACTGTGTTTATATATATATATATATGACCAAATTTATACGTGTTAAATTTCAGCCACTATTCCTGCGAATCAATCTGAATCACTGAATAAATATATACATTGCGCTTGCGGTTTTGAATGTCACTCTCGCGATGCGACGCGCACATCCTGCGATAAGGTCTCTGTGAGCGAATGACCGGTGTGGTTTTGCGAAACTAACACCGCGCCGGCAGCGGCGAGTGACTGGCCACTAGCTCTTTTATCGTGTGTATACACCTAGATATATATACCTAGAACCTATTTAATTAATACGATTAAAAGTTATGGCAATAATTGAAAACATTGTCATAATTAGGCTTCATAGATAACTAGATAATCGAGCTAAGGTATAGAGATAATTCAAATTCATCTATTCATTGATTTGATACCTCAACGTAATCTTATGCAAATAGCCTTGATAGACAGACGGAGAGATAAATCGACGGTCAATAAGGTGATCCAATTTGCCTAAAACATTGATTATTAATAATAAAATTATGTGGCAGCTTGATGGATGCGAAAATTCCAAATTACTTTACAATTTAAATTTCCTCCTGAATCATCTATGTTTACAGGAGGGGCTGTTGTTCTGTTGAAAACAAGCCTGTTCAAACTCTCCCACGACTTCAAACAGACTAAATTTAATAATCTATTTTATAGTAAATTAAGATTTGTATATTATAACATTCTCTTTGTCCGACAAAATATACATTGTCATAGCAAAAATAGTGACAGTCATACGATAGGAACGAGAAATAAAGATAAGCTTGTTACACCAAGTTTTCGCCTCCAAAAAGTTAGTAAATCCTTTATGGGTCTGAGTATACGTGTATATAATAAAATTCCGCAGTGTATTCTTAGTTTGCCACTACAAAAATTTAAAATATCTGTAAAAAAAATTCTAACAAGTAAAGCGTATTACACTGTTCAAGAATATTTAGAGGATAAACATGTATGGAATTAATGTCTATTGAATGTCATGCAGGATAGCTGCCAGCTAATGTAATAGATTGTACCATTGATTTTGAAAAGAGCAACTGTTGAGTTTCTTGCCGGCTCTTCTCAGCAGAACTGCCTTCCGAACCGGTGGTAGCTTTTTGTTCATATGTTCATTCGACGATTCAAAGGTGCTTATAATAATTGCCTATTTGAATAAAGAATATTTTGAATTTGAATTTAAGATCTTCAATTATTTTAAGGGTTCTTGAAGAACTGTACTCATATCATGTAAAGTATTACTTATTAGTTTACTAACCCACTGTCATATAAATATAGATTTTTATTTTACAGGTAGGTAAAGGCAATATTTTAACTGGATATTCTTTTAACATGCTTTTCCTATTGTGTAATATTTTCTTTTCTTTACTTGTTTGTGTTGGCGAAGTGATTGTTATTTTGATTTTGATTAGTTGATCGCCATTTGAGTAAGTTCAGGAAGTACTGCTTGCTATCTTAAAAAAATCTGGTCAAGTGAGACTTGAGAGTCGTTTGCGGTAACAATTTCATGATTGCAGGTAAACTGGAAGTACAACTTATAAAAATTAACAGTTTAACTTCGTGGGAGTTTATTAATTTTGTACGAAATTTATAACAAATGGTATAGCTATAAATTTTCAATTTTCATATCGTAACTGTTGATAGCGGCGACCTATAAGATTATTTTCCTATAGATTGTTACCTCCACACGATCTTGGGAAAAAAAATGTTGACAGGTGGACGGACCCAGAGAGGGACGCCCAAGAAATGATTGACAAACTGAAACTTGAAAAAAATGAAAATGACAAACTAAACGAAAGGTTGTCCGCTCCTGTGTAGTGTGAAGCACTTGTTAAGCTAACCAGCCGCGGTCCGCAGCGCTCGGGAACAGGTAACTGTCCAAAGTGAAGTAAAAAACAAAGTCCGGCTGACGCCCGCTCCCGTCCTGCAACGCCGCCTGTTCACGGCGCGCGACGTAGACATAATCAGGATTTTAGTTTATAAATATAAATACCCATACACGCAATTTTTTTAAAATTGCGTATATGGGTATTTGGCATTGGGTATTATTTTTTATTGATTTAATTAAAATAATTACATATTAATGGAATTGGAGCTTGCCGAACTACGACATTCGATTATTATACATTTTTATTACAATACCGGGAATATTTTTTTTACCTGATTTACCAAAGCAAATATGCCATTCGGGTAGGCCCAGGAGGCGCCAAGGTTTCATTGCACACAGGCGCTACACGAGCTAGAGCCGCCCCTGACTTTGCAATACCTCCGGGGTCACTGGTAGACGGGCATTATAACGTATAGGCAATTTAATGTATAATTTTAAATATACGCGATTAATTCGGTTAAAGAGTTTAATTTATAGTTCTCACAAAATCAAGGATAAATAGATACATATCACTAAACACCTTGAACTTAATAAGTAAATATTAACTTAATAAAGTTGTTATCACATTTGATAACATTATTACTCCCAAGTCCCAATTTATCTGTTAAGGACTAAAATCTTATAAGTCGATGGTAATAATTGTAATACTAACGGCTTTACAAAGAAAATATTTACGCAAGCCTGGAATGCGTATTTGTAGATAAAAAAATAGGTATCTAAAAATAGTTATCTTATGTCTGATTTGTTTATGCGTTGTTTTTTTTTTAATTTTTATTGTTTAAGTAAAGGTCACGGTTTTTTTAAGTATATCATATTTTTGTTTTTATAATTAAAAATAGCTCAATAGATAGCACTATTTATTTAATTAGTTGTTATTATTTAACTAAAATTTATGAAACAATCTAGACGCTTCGAATTTTAATTTCTATGGCTGATAAGTCATAGTGTCCTGAAATATGTCTATGAAAATGTTTTGAAATAATTTCAATTTTAGAGTTTTTTAATGACCTTCGAATATAAGTAAATAGATAAAAATAAATTAAACGTCCTGATAATTAAGTAAGTTTTGACTGATTGTATCTGATGGTATCAAATCAAATTATTATACAATTGTAAATGATAGGTAATAGCGGTACAGCATCGACTTTCTTGCGGCTTTACAACGGCTTACAAGATCTAGAATATAAGGTAACAAGATACGTATATATAATATTTAATTTGCTGCTTGGCAGCAGGAGTCACAAGACTTACGATACGAATACATTAGAGGGTCTTTCAGTGGATAAGATGGTGGAAAGTCGCTTGCGATAATACGTGCGTATGATGAGAGGAGACGCTTGTAACACCATAAAAACTACCCTGGCTATCCGGGACACAAAAAGGGTATCGGAAGACCACAGGCCACGTGGTAGACAATCGTCACCAAAAATCTGACGCGGGATCCAAGATCGTGCCGACTGACTTGGTACCGGAATATGAGTAGGACCGACTCCAAATAAAGAGAAAAATCACGGAAGAAGAAGAACTTAATATTTAATTTTATTTTGGACAATCTGTGAGAAAAAAATAATAAAATGTAGAATTGCAAAAAAGTTTACTTTTTGGTGGCGCATGGGCACAAGTGGGCTGTAAACGCCACTGATTGTAGGTTCGAATCCCTATCGAGGAAAAGAAATTATTATTTTGAAGCAAAACGCGGCGTTAAGTTCCACCACTGAAAACGCAATGTCTCCAGACTCCTGCAGAAAATAGAGAACGGATTGTATTAACATTAACTTTCCTCTGCCTATCCTTTTGCGTAGATACAGCGTGAAGCTAATTTTTTTAATTTAAGAAAGTAAAAAAATATAAATTCCACGTCAGTATTAATAAATATAAGTCTTAAAATCTATTATTGGAAATTCTAAATTTAATAATTGGTCCACTATTATAAATCAATATGCAAATGAATCCACATTTTTTTAATTATTTTAATTTGATTCTAGCATTTGCATCTTGGAAACAAATTAAAACCTGTTTCATGTATCATCATCAAATTTAGGTATTATTAAAAATATATACACGTATATATTTAAATATGTTTTGTTAATAATATATCATTGTCTAAACATAGTACATATTTTTTTTCCAAAAATAAGCAATTATCATGAACAGCGAGCTTTACCTGGACGCTCACTCTCGCCAACATATGATCCAGGGACACTATTAATAACTCTGTTTACACGCCGACGGCAGATAGCATTGTTTACGTTTTTACACTTTTACAGTTAAAAAGTTGAAAGAGGAAATATTAAATAAACATTTCATATAAATATCAACAAAAAAATAAAATTTCTTAGTTAACATGAGTTATGTATATTTTTATGCTACATTAAATATTATGAACTATTAATTACCTATCATTGCTTTAAAAAATTTTGATTAAAAAAAAAAAGAATTAACAAAAAAGGCGGCAGGCGTTAAAAAGTTTATCGAAAACACAAGAATGCACTCGATTGTAATCGAACAACCAATTAAACCTACAAGAGGGATCAACGATCTCAGGTATCCTGGATATTTAAAATTGGCAAAAACATAATTGTTTAAACTCACGTTTCGTACCTGTTAAGAGTCTTTATAATAATTGTGCGGTGCAGATATAAATCACGCGACCATATTTTAAAAAATCACTTCACAGATCGACAACGAAGACGGTTGTTTAAAACATTTATTAAATAATGCGTGCATATAGTTCTACGTTTGAGCGCGGACTGCCGTCTGCTGGCGGGCGCCGGGTTGTCTTTGTGCCTTCGATGTAACCAAAATTTTATAACCATTTTAAACTTTATTTCTAAGACTTAAGATGGCCGATTTAACAATAACCGGTGCTTAAAGAAGTGTGTGTATATTGCAAGTCTGCAACATTCTTCTTCATAAAAAATGGTGGAATGAAATTTTATAATGTGGTGAAGATATATCATTAGACTTAATGGTAATAATCGGTATCATCAGCGTTATAAAAAGCCTAATTGAAAATTCTCTTTTCTTTTGAGAGAAAAGTTTCGTGTAAGTTACCATTTTATGAAAAACTCGCTAGTTTTTTTAGAGAAACCCTCTTGTAAGTAAGGTTATTTTTCACTAATCTGAATCAATTAATAACAATTTTTAAGACAATATCCATAGGTACATTGGAAAATAAAGCTTCAGTCAATTCAATAAAACAAAATTTTCGAACAAAATACTTTATATTGATATAACTTTTTTACTTATGAACCGATTTTAATGAAACAAATATTAATGTAAACAGAGTTTGCCAAAAGACAACAATGAAAAATGCATTTAATCGGTTAAGCCGTTTTTAAAATTAGCGGGCACAAGCGCATGGAATTCCTGAATAAATTAATTTTGAACAAAAACAAAAACCGACTTCTAACAACGAACTAAAAAGTGAAAAATAATTATACAAAGATTTTATAATTTTGATTTTACAGTGGGGGTTCACCAGGGCTCGGCTCTTAGTCCGTTCTTATTCAATGTAGTGCTCGATACTGTCTCGGCTCACATCCAGGACCAGCCTCCATGGCTGATGATGTATGCCGATGACATAGCACTCATTGCCGAGAACCGACTGACGCTGGAGCGTAAAGTGAACCTCTGGAAGGGTACGCTTGAGAACGGCGGTCTTAAACTAAATGTGTCGAAGACAGAGTACATGGCCTGCGGGAGCCGGGACTCGAGCACCATCCTTATAGGTCCTGAGCCAGCCGTTAAGTCGGAGAAGTTCAGGTACCTTGGATCCGTTATGCACGAGTCTGGAGGCATCGATCACGATGTCCAAGGGCGGATAAGCGCTGCCTGGGCCAAATGGCGGGAGGTCACTGGTGTGGTCTGCGACCGCAGAATACCGCCCAAGCTCAAGGGGCTGATATACAAGAGCATCGTCCGACCGGTTCTTTTATACGGCAGCGAATGTTGGCCGGCACTATCTCGGCACACTCAGGAGCTTCACGTCACGGAAATGAAGATGCTGAGGTGGATGTGCGGCGTAACGCGGTCTGACCGCATACGCAACACATTCATTCGAGGTAGTCTTGGGGTCCGTGACGTAGCGGATAAGCTCCAAGAGCGTCGC